>JAIZAY010000294.1:55000-62946 GCA_029531755.1 Holothuria leucospilota
CCCAAGGCAAACAGTGGAGACCCACCTGTACAATTAGTTTCGAAAACCATGAAATCGGGACGCAAATTTTCATTTTGCCCCCTCCCGGCCAAAGAGTCTAGCTACGCGCCTGACCTAGGCTGAAAATAGGCTATACTTGCAATTGGCATGTAACGTCTGCATGAGGGTGTGGTAAAAACCAGTATTTATAGCTTTAAAGCTGGATAGAATTAGGGTTGCACCTCTATCGAGGTTCACTATTGAGTACGCAGTTGTTCTAGTGAACCTTCAGTCCAGTGAGTGCTGTTCATGCAGCCCAATTATTACATTATGTGGCTAGGTTGAAAATGTGACTAGGCTTATGAGAGTGGGTGTGCTCCTTCGGCATTAAACCTTATTTGTTGGCTTCAGGAAAAACCTTGCCATATTTGTTGGGTGTTTTGTGTCATGATATAAACTATCCCCATTACCAGCTAGTGACTTCAAAATCCTGTATATCTCACTTCTTGCAAAATATAAATTTCAATTAGGGATGGGTAATATACAAAATTTATCGATATATGGTTGCAGAAATGATTACGGCAAAATGCGATATCGAAGAACTCGTTATCACGATGTGGCGCTATAAAAATGAATGTGTGTATGCATGGTTCCAAACATGGCTCAGTCTTTTTACTCCTGTCTTTACCCTTGTCTTTCTCAGTCAATAATCAGGAACTGGTTTTGAATTTGATGAAGAAAACAGTCCTAAGAGTTGTACTGTTTTCACATGTAAATATTTAACAAAGTGTACAAGTTTCTACCTTTCTCAACTGCCATAGTCTGTATGCACATAGCATATTAAGCATGAACATGCCATTGTGTATGATGTGCAGTGGGCACTGCTTTTAGGCCAGTAGCTTGGCCTTTTTGGACACTAAAATTTCGGTAATTTAGAAGATGAATGTTTACAATTTTGAATATTCATTCAGCGATATTAATTATTTAGAAGATTGGGTCTGAGATTTTTAGGCATATTTTTCTCCTTTAACATTGTCTACAAATAACTCGTTTTGGTAATACTGCATATAGATACATCGTGAAAGTTTTGGCGAGATTTTTTTTTCCATATCACCCATCCCTATTACAGTAGAACAGGGAAACATAACTTATATGCTTGTTATTTGTGAGCAATAGTTTTATTAACATAACATTTTCTTGCAAAAGACTTCCTCAAAATTCGTTTCAAATTGCAAGCATTCATACTGTGACATAAAAAATACAATTCAGTACAATTCACATTAAACCATTAATTACTAGCCTTTATTATACAAGAAAGTGGATCATATTTTCTGATTTGAAGAATGTATTTCAAAAGATGACATCCTCAAAATTTATTGCAAATTACAAGCATTCATACTATGACATTAAAATTCAATTCAATACAATTCACATAAATTCATTCATTAGTAGCCTTTATCACAAAGAATCAGATCTTCATATTTGAAGAATGTATTTTAAAAGATAACATCCCATATCCCCATACAACTCTTTCGGAAAAAATGCACTCTTGAATGGGTTTGCCAACTATGTCAGAAGGGGGGGGGGGCAGCAGGAGCCCCCAGTCAAATACCTTGCTCCCTGGTTACCCCAAATAAAATTTGAAGCAAGAAAATTATTGGGCAAAATGTGTTTAAAACAAAAACTTTACAAACACTCCCTGAAATAATAGATTTTAGTGTAGTGAAGAGACTGGGAAGTGCCATTTCCGGCAGTGTGAGGCATTTTTAGCCAAAATTTTCGCTCTACGCTACAAGCCGGCCCCCTCAGCCCCCCAAATGAAGTCTGGTTATGCTACTTACTACTGTATTTTAAAATTCCTGTAATTTAACCAAGTCTAGAAACATCTTGGATTTCAAGGATGAAAGGGGGGGGGGGGGGGGCGCGGCAGTAAGGAGGATGTGCTCTAACATGTTTGCCATCCCTTCCCTTAATGTACTACCCAAGTGAGAGGTCTTGTAATGATTACGTGTATATACAGCCCATTATTTAAACTTTGTGAAAAACCGCACGGCCTTTTCTGGGTTCTACTGTACATTCCCGAGTTACAAGTTTTGAAAACATACCCTTTTTAGTATAAATACTGTACGTGGGCTACAGTACTGTGGTTGTGAATACTCCCCATATGTTTACAATTTCCATACCGATTACATTCTAGTCCAATTTATATCTCCAACTATATATTTCTGAGGCTTAGATTTTTGTTGGCCTTTCAATGCACTAACAATAGCACATAAGTTCATTGTAGTGATCATTTTAAGTATTGATAGGAGTGCTTGCATGGACGTTCCTTTTGTACTTTTTACCAGAATATCTTCTGCAAGAATGTGCTATGCAATGTATACTAGCGTGGTCATGGATGCTCTAGACACCCTAGTTTTTATTTATTTATTTGCTGAAGAAAATTCAAGAATTGTATTTTGCATGTAATAATTTTAAGGCTTCATTCAATGTTTAGTTGACAGGCAAGATCTCTCCTTTCCTAAATATTCCTGGCATAGCCACAGATCCACTTCTGTAGATGAACCTTTAATGCTGCAATGTGTGGGTGGATGCAGGCTCCCCCTTAGTGCAGACATTTATCCTTCGAAATAGTGGAACACATCATTCCGATCTACAAGCCATAAATTTGTACTACTCCAGACCTGTGGGAGCTTAACCCCTAGGAGCCCTACCAATTGAAAGCATCCTTAGGCCCCACAGGATCCATCTTGTGGGCCCCATACTGTACCCTAGCACTCACAGGGAAGTCCATCATTTCATGTCACGGTGATTCCACAAATGGCCCTCAGTTACCTTACGTTGTTTTTCCTCCCCAGCAGAACATTGTCCCATGCCCTCAGCTTTGCTTTGAGCCTTCATAATATTCATGTCACATAATTTTATTGAAGTAATGGAAAGTAATATGTCATGCGTGTACCGTGACATGAAATTCATTTTAGCCCAAAGCCTGTAGAAGCTAACCACAACGTATCACTTGCATGAAAGCCAGCACAAGGTAATGTCTCCAGCTTTATCAGCACAATGTGCCCTCAAGGGTATAATGACTTCTGGTGCATAATGAGTAATTCCAGTGGCTGCACTACTGCTTGACCTGACCATATGTCCGAATTGAGCATGGTTGTGATGATACAACTTGCTGGACTAAAACCGCAGATTGACCATCACTAATACGACTTTCCTTGAGCTGTGTAGGACTACTCGGGATTGAAGGCTTATGGGGAATTTCATAGCGTGACCCTGCATGTCGCTAAAGTAAATGTGGTTCATTTGTAAGTGTTCCTTTTTGATTTCATATAAAATCTGTTTTGTCCTTTGTTGGAAGGACCAATGTTTTTTGGAACCATTTTCAATTAGTGTAGATTTGCTTTTAGAAGGAAAGGGTATACATGTGACGTCCCAAAAATATCACTTGTCATCCTAAATTATGACTGAGTTCTTCAAAATCATGTGACATGTTTGAAATGGAGTTGTAAATTAACGCAAAATTTATCGCCTTTGTCTACCTTGCATGAGAATGCCACATTCTTAAACACTGAAGATATACTCGCAAAAGACGTTAGATGAAATTTGTAAAATGTGGTTTGTAGATGACAGTAAGTTAGGGTAACTAACTGCTAACATTCCTTTAAAGTTGTGAGGTGTAAAGATTGTGTATGCGTGACAACTTGTTACTGAAAAGCTTCTGTAGGGACCTCTCCTTTGATGTAACAATTTGGACAGCCTGTCCCCCCCCCCCCCCTACGGGAATAGTGATATTTTGTTCCTTCTTCATAGCAAGACTATAAAAATGAGCCGTGAGGCACTATCTGTGCAATATGGCTTAAAATAACATTTTCATTGAAGACATCAAAATTCAGTACAAAGAACTATAGAATACAATTCAATTCAGTACAATTCACATAAATATATTAACTACTAGCCTTTATCAAACAAGAAAGTAGATCATAGTTTCTGATTTGAAAAATGTATTTCAAAAGGTGACATCCCACATCCCCACAATATTTTTTATTAACATAACATTTTCAATGCAAAAGACTCAAAATTCATTGCAAATTGCAAGCATTCATACTATGAAATACAATTCAATTCAATATAATTCACATTAATTCATTAATTACTAGCCTTCATTATACAAGGAAGTAGACCATATTTTCTGATTTGAAGAATGTATTTCAAAAGATGACATCCCACATCCCCACAACTCTTTCTGAAAAATGTACTCTTGAATGGGTTTGCCAACTACTATGTTTCAAAATTCCTGTGACAACATGAACTTAATTTGACTAAGTCTAGAACCAATCTCAAGGATGTGGGGGGGGGGGGGCAGCAAGGAGGAAGTGCCCTAACAAGAAGTTTGCCATCCTTTTCCTTGATGTGCAAAACAAGCGAGGGGTCTAATTACAATGATTATGTGTAACTACATTTGTCATTTATATGCTGGCCAACTATATCAGCTAGGACTACAAATGCCTCTTCAGTTACCTTATGGATACCCCCCTTTCACGGAAGGTAATATTTCATGCATATACCCTGTATGTACTGTACCTGAAGTACTGGAGGGCATTTCCTCAGCTGTAGCAACATTGGGAACTGCATGCCCCGCACCCTATGAGTATAGTAGTATTTTGTTCTGCTTAATATTCTTCGTAATTGCAATGCCCCTGACTCATGAAATCAGCGATATGTGTTTGTACCACCTACCACCTTTTTACAATCATTTATGCAACCAAAAGTAACTAGCAGGTTCATGACTTTCTCCTATTGACTTCTAGTGTGGTAAAGTTTCATGAAAAGTTTTCACCATATGGAAAGAAAAAGTTTTGCAGTGCATTTTGGTTTCTTTTATACTGACGTCAACGGTAATTGCTCATATATTTGTGAACAGCTTTCCGCTCTCGACATTTAGCGCTAATATGCAGGAATGTATGGAAAAGAAGCTACTTTTTAATTTAGGTGTCAAATATTAAACACTGCATACAGCTACAGTAAGTATGACTTGAAATTACCTTTGTCTTGAAATCTTGCTGCTATTTTATCCCTACATATTTGTATTACTCACAGAAACTGTCAAAGTGAGCATACATTTTTGACAGTCAGCTCATCCTACAACAAACTAACATAAACAACTACAGGACTTGAGCTGTACTGTTCACTTTGCATCAGAAATGTACTGTAACTTCAACCACTACATGTGAATGATTGGCAGTAATCACCAATGTTTTGGCAATTAAAGTGTCACGCACATCTGGGAAGGATGAAATTAACACTGCAATGTTTTTTGCTACTTGCACTTCCAGCGAAGGTGATGAAAGATATTTCGAAGATGGAATCTGAAGCTCATTAATATGAAGTAAGCACACTTTTCAGATGTATATAATGTATAACATACATATTTTTATATCACTAATTTGGCACTTAGGAAGTCGACCATAAGGTAAAGAATTAATAGGCCTAAACTCCATTTCGCCTTAGCGTTTCCACACACTTTTTATTTAGGAATACGTAAAGCAACTGTAACGTCCTGAATTTACAAATTATGTGCAATTACTTCAATGTTGACAAATATGCGAACATGTATCCGTTAACACATACGAATGGCAGTCCATTAAAATAACGTTGTTTATATGTTGAAGACGTTGGGGTTAAATATATGCTAACGTATTTTATTATTTTCGCCTTAAAAGCATGGTCTGGTGACCAAATTTGATGCTTTCAAAAAAAGCAGAAAAAATTTCTGTGTGAGGCAGTGAAAACCCCATCTCAATAGCGTCCTGCATCCGGAAGATACAAATATTTGAAGAAATACTACATTTTCAGTTTCCCTATTGCATGATGGGGAATCTGTGATGTCATCTGGGCAAATGGATTTCATGTAGCTTTTGTATTTCTTTATAATGTTGATATCACTATATTGAATATTCCAAAACTTTATTTGCTGTACCATAAGTATGGAACAGTTTTTCACTATATCTACACGGAAAAACATCTAAACATTCCAACGGTATCAAATTTCAAGGACAAACAAGGTAGCCAATTATAAAGAATAACAAAAGGAATCTGAGGCAATTTGCCCACTTTGGATCATGTTTTGTGACCTTGAGGAAACTTGGAAGTATTTGTTAATAAAAGTAACCAATCTTTAGGAAGAGATATCTTGAGTTAGGAACGGAGTTTTGACATGGGGTTTGGATGACATGTAGTGGAAAAATTATTATCTTTCATATAAGACCCCTACAAAATGCCACCAGACAATGCCTTTAAGGTGAAGGATATAATCCCGTTTTATATTGCGAATTTGGGATGAAGGCGAAGTACTATATGGAAAAACCAGGCTAGAACGGGTGAAATCAGGTTGCCCTAGCGAAAGTCCACGCTTTTTACACAGAATTCCTTAAACTGATGGTAACGCCCCTTCTACCACACGGTCTACCCGTATCTGTTAACATAGGAATGGTGGGTTACTGAAATAACGTTGATGTATATTCTATCTGGTTCCTAATGGCGAAATACAATTTTATGTATTTTATTGTTTCTTTTGCCTTAAACCGCGATATATCGATTCCCCCCCCCCCATATAATTAGCGTTATATAGAGTGCTGGTTTGACCTGTTAGGCAGAACTGATATACCTCCAATACAATACAATACAATACAATGCAATGTAATATAATTCAATACATAGCCCACTGTACTTGGTTCTTGGAAAAGTCCATGTAGCGATATTTAACCTCAGGCTGAGTATATAAGCAATTACTTCACTGTTCTAAGTTTACCAAATCACGCACATGTATCCTTTGACAGGTGCAGATGCAGGGCCACTGATTTTCCGGAAATAGTACATATAGACCGTGAATTATATTCTTAAGTATAATTATGTTTTTTTTTTATTTGTTTTTGTATTTCTGTTAACGTTTTACACAGTTTTATATGGGAATGCGTAACTATATACCCAAGTCCAATTTAACACACAATCTATGTGCTATTCAGTATTGACCAAAATACGTACATGTCTCCGTTAACACTAACAACTTAGGGGCCAATGAAATAACGTACATGCTTATATATCTCAAAATGGAAAGGGGAAATAAAATCTTATGTATTTTATTGTTCTAATTTTCGGCCTTTTTATTGACAGATTTGAACTTTCGCCCAACCGAAACAGCTTTCAACAAAACTTTTTTCGCCCTAAGTGGGGAATGAGTGATACACACACACACACATATATATATATATATATAAATATATATATATATATATATATATATATATATATATATATATATATATATATATATATATATATATCGAAAACGTTGAAAAGTCGCCCATAGGGCGAAAAAATAGGGGGTAAAAGAGATTGGACTTAACGTTTTCACACACTTTGTATATAGGAATACGTAGACGTATGAAATCGTCCTTTCCAAAACGCAATCTTTATACAATTACTCCAATGTTGACAAATTTACGGACACGTGTCTCTTAACACGTACGCATGGCAGGACATTGAAATAACGTTGATTATATCTTGAAGACGGTGGAGCGAAATATATGCTTATGTATATTTTATGATTTTACTTCGCCTTAATGGAGGATGATATAAACACTGTCGCCCTCCCAATATCAAAAATTATTAGCCACAACACCTGACTTTTTTACTCACTAAAATGGCCATTAAGAGCTACCTTACAAAGCCTATGCCCTGCCATTTACTGATCCAAAGTTGTTTACGCTTCACTGTGCACTGAGCAAGTGTTCTAAAGTACAGGTCATATAGGTCATTGTGTGTAGTTCCGTGTTCAGGGTTGTGTGTGCTGTATAGCAAGAGAAAAGTGGGCATATCTTCCTCATTTGTGGTCCAATTTCCTCAAATTTGGTATGAAATGAAAGAGAAAAGAATGCCAAACAATCTCCTGTGCCACAAACTAC
>JAIZAY010001024.1:0-23339 GCA_029531755.1 Holothuria leucospilota
TAGGAATGCAGTGTTTTATTTTTTTTCTTGAAAATTTCATTTCCCTTTCTTGTAAACAAGTCAAAATTTTAAAACTTGTCTTTGAAGGCTGAAGAGCATATCTGTAAATGTTACTAGAACACTGTCAGTTAGTCCCCTGCCTTCATAACATCTCCACATACTCAGTAAACGGGCAGAAGTTTATCTAAAAAGTAAAAAGAATGATACATGAGAGAAAGAAAAGCGGCAGTATAACGCGAACAGTGGTTTTTTGAAAAAATGGTTTAGTACCCCATTTTGTAGACAGCGTTTCAGAAATTAAAATACAAGTTTAATCACAGTGCACCCTATATATTGACTACATGCAGAAAATAAAAATGTATTTAAGACAGCAGATCTCAATTTTTACATGTTACTTTGATGAAGTTTTTGTACAAGCTGTTCACTTTTTTTAAACCTCTCATAAAAAAATATGATACCAGTCCTTTCATGCATTTAATTAGCATATGCATCTATTCATTTATGTTAAAAATTTTCTTTACAAGACCCAATCAACAGATTTAAACATTAGCACAAATGTATTTTAAATTTCAAACCACATGTTCCCAAATTTTCAGATAGACCCACTTGAAAAAGTAGCACAAAATTCAAAAAAAACTGGAGAAAGTAGGATTTTGCAAACCAAAAAGTAGGACATTTTCAGGGTCTGATTCATTGATACTCGCAACATTGACCTTTCAATGCCCCTTTAAGAGTTTTGTCAAAAATTTTTAAACATTTTACTCATTTCTATCAGTCAAAAGAAAATGATAAAGTAGGAAAAAGAAAAAGTAGAATTTTAAAAAAAAAAAAGTAAAGAGTAGAGAAATCTAAAACTCTAGACAAAAGTAAGATACTTAATAGAATCACTTAACCCTGTGATCCTTGTTATGTATCAACTGACCCAAGTATGCACAAAAAATATTTTGGGAACAAAGACTGTACAGGAGTAGACACTAAAATGCTTCAAAAATCTTTATAGCATACCAATGTGCTGCAAATTGAATATCAAACGATAAATTAACGTAGGCCTATGAAATGGCTCAAGAGTACAACCCATGAACATTCCCAAAAAAAAAGTCTCCTTCGTAGATAATAAAGAAGGAGAGAAATTAGATCTTAGGCTCCGATAAACCAACTTGAATGATGGGGGCAAACCCTCCAAAAATATTCAGTACACTGTGTCACGCGTTTTAACTCAGTCTTGTAACACTACCCCTTTTCCAAGTTTGCAAGATCAAACCAAGTTTAAAAGGGGTGACAAAATACCATTTCAAAAATAATAAGAAAGTATATAACATTCTGAACCCCAAACAAAAAAAACCCCCTTCAAACTTTTTGGTTTCGAGATATCCAAATTTTCATCCCTTACAGGGGGATGCCATACCAAACTTGTAGCAGTCTATTTATTCACAGGCTCCTTTATTTTCAAAAATTATGTATTTCTTTTCAAATTAAATTTAATTTTTTTTTTAAAGCCCGGTACCCCCTTTAAAAAATCTTTTAGAAAAGCAGAGGTGAGTCCCGTATTTTTAAATCTGATACCAAAAAAACATGCTAAAACTGTGTGGACAGAAACAATGAAAAAAATCAAAGGGGAAAAAAAAAACGTCTTAAAATTACAAAGGGCCTGAAAGGTCAAAATCAACTTGCTACAAAAATTTTTTGGAAAAAAGGGAATCCCAAAGTAAATGTAAAATAGTATACTCAAAACCGAAAAAGATAAGATGGGGTTTTTGCACGTGTTGAGAATTTTTGTTTCCTTTTCAAATTATGTACTGAAAGGTTAGTTGTTGTCATCCCTTTACATGAAACACTTTCATTATTGTTGTATTACTACCACAAGAAAGGCAACCGTGATGTCATACTTACATAAAGATAAACTTTTGAAAAGCATCATTTACAAAGCTTTGGTTGGACAAAATTTCTTGTGAACTGTTATAACATCATCTTGATAAACTGACGTCCTGACAGGCAAACTATGACCAATTGCTGTCAAAAGACCAACAAATTTTAAGACAACTCATACAACACTGTACTTGATGCTTATACCAATTAATATAGTACATCTTTACAGAAAATAAGTAAAGTATCAAAGAAGTCAATATATATGGGTTGTTTTACAATCAGGGTACGTCGACCAGAAATTCACTTTATTGCCCCCCATACTAAAAATGTATACACTTGACATTAAGACCAACCACACTAAGTAAAAGTTCAGTATATGTCCTGTCTACAATAGTAAATTAAATGTGTTTAAAGCACAATTTGGGGTAAAATAATTCTGCATAGTGTCATTTCTGGCAAATTCCACCATCTCATTTGAATTTTGCAAACATTTGACCAGATGAATCACTAATACAGAAAAGAGTTTGACAGAAAGTACTGATTTGGAAGTTACAACTACAACAAGGTTGTTCAAGTAGCCTACACCTTCAATGATTGAAACAAATTAATAAATGAACAAAACTGCATGAGAAAAGGGAGGTGGTATTAATTTTCCGTCCAAAATATGTCCTTCAGTCCGAATCATGCAAGTTAAGCTGATCAGATACATGGCCCCAGTAGAAAAAAAAATGTTGCCTCACAAATCAGTAATTTGTATCCTACAAACATGTCGTATTGATATTATGTTCACCTTCACTCCTTTCAGTTGAGATATGGAACCAGTTTTCACACTTAGACTTTCAATTCCATCACAAAAGTGTCCTCGATCCGACAAAATGTGTATTGCTATGTTTTCTGTTTAAGAAGACAGGAGCACTTGTGCTCCCACTTATGGTACTAGAAGTACTAACATTGTCCATCATAAATGCATAATTACATCTCCTTCACTCAATGATACTCAGTACATTATGAACGTCCAAAAGTATGTCCTCCTCCGAAAATCAAGAGATGACGTTTTTCCAGGGGATATATATTTGCCAGAGATTAATTCAACATTAACCTTTGTATGATTAGTGGGCTCTCCATTTTATAAGAATATGGTGTAGCAATTTAAACTAGAACATGTTATTAAGTAGGCTTTGGGGGATATGTCCAAGAGAGATCATGTTTCTGGGTTTTCCTTATGTACATTCATCTTCGACTAACAGAAAAGTGTATGGTATTAAAGACTAAGTTTTACCCTGTTTTTGTTTTACTTAGTTTATGTAGCCTAGCTGTGCAGATTTTGGCAACCATTGATAATCAGCAGTGATACCTTCTTGCTTTCTTAGTTGATAGATTCCAATGCCATGAGTACCTTTTTTTTCTTAAATGTCGGAGAGGACAAGTATTTCTTTTACACCATTCAGATATTTCCATCAATATGGTCCTGATAGGTTAACATTCTGACCTAGCTAAATTCTCTAAACAAAATGGAACAACCAACTCAATTGAACTCCTAGGGACTACAGTACCTGAGAGCTGTAAATGTCACACCATCAAACAACTATTAGACACATACAGATATGAATCCAATAGTTTTCAAATGTCTGAAAATGGCAGTTTTTTGCATTCCTGTCTGGCATTAATCCATACAGATAATGAAAATTAAAACAATTTAAAGGTCAACTCAAACAGATCCTGCCCAACTGATTTGTACAGTATGGCCTAAACAAAGATGAAATTGATTGCTTACCCAAGGATGAGATTTTGACTGTCACTGGTGAACCCCTCAACTCCCCCCCTCACACACACCCATTACCCAGGGACACTATTGCTTCAGTAACACTGCTTTCCAGGCAGTTCAGGAAGATTTTCATGACCTGCAGTTAAACATTATGACATTTTTCATAGAGGTCAAAAGGGTGGTCCAGCCACAAATTCAGCCTTGATACGTTTTTAGGACTGTTAATTTCTACCATTTTGGTCAAAGGTCTATCCAATGTACTGTATGGTTCTTAAGTTAGAGTTAGAGTTAGATGAGGTTTTACGGTTCAGTTTCTAACCAATTGAGATATTGACACTGGCAGGCTAACTTAATACAATGAGTGACATCTCCTCACATTGGCAAAAAGTTTTTTAGTTTCTTTGTTTATAATGGATACCGGATGGTTTTTTTTTTTTACCTTGAAATCAGTAGAGGTCAGCCCAACAACAGGGCATGTGAAGGTTTCAAAATATTACCCCCCCCCCCCATGCATTTAACGATGGCATTAAATTTTGAAGTACTAAACTGGGAGTGTGCATTACAGAAAAGCAAAAACTGCTTTATCGATGTGCGGGGATGATGTCAATCGTGCTTGCTTCAAGTTCAATTGTGAGAGGAAAATGGGGTATCTGTAACTGGAAGTATCTCAAAATCAACAAACTGAAATTTTATTGAAGTTTCACTAGAATGATTGGATTACTCACTCTAAAACATATCACAGGTAAATGTGTGGTTGGACCACCCTTTTAATAACATGGTCTCTCAAATGTTTGTACCTCAGCCAAACCAAAGTGTTTTGATGGCTTTTAGAAGTATCATATGGCAAGCATACTTGTTAGAACATGTTTCCATAGTTGCTTTCCAAGCTGTTATTAAGGTTGAATCAGAAACATTTTTAAAAAATCTAAAATAATAATCGGTCAAATTTTACGTCCGAAAAAAAAAAAAGCCTCTCCAAAAATTCACAACAGGGGATCTTGGAGTAACAAACCAAAACTTCAAAACACTTTCTTTTATTTTCTCAATTTGTATTTATAATCAGTTGTGTTATTTCCTACTGCATGTACTGACTTACCTATCACAATTCTGTGTAGTAAATGTACTGAGTGAATCAGTCTGCTGTACCATTGTTGACATAAAATGAGCTTTTTCACACTGTTAACTATATCAATACATTGTAATGTTACAGAAAATATGATAAGAAACTTTCCCTTGTTATGTATAGTGCACTATTGCAGGTACTATGAAATAATACAGTAAATCAAAGGCAGTTACTGATTTATTGTGAGCATGTCAAAAAAGTGTCCTCTCCGACAATGAGGAATCTTCTCTGACTGGTTACAGTATATCGACATCATATACTGTAGCTGGCTTTTAGGTATAGTGTTTTGCAAAAAGGGCACTCAGAAGCAACCAATTTCAGTGTGTTTATTGAAGTAATTGGAATAAAACTTCTAGAACTTATCCTGATGTTTCAGAACCTTCTTATGGTACCACCTGTTATAAGTCACTTATACATTAAATGAAAACATTTACGGAAAAGACTATGTACTTTATCCAGAAATTTGAATTGCACAAGTTTCATTTGTCATCTTCCACTTATAAAACATGGCTTTAATTCCTATGAAATAATTCAGCTCAAGAACCCTGTTGACACACTCCCTTCCCTGTGTCAAACAAATTGTCCTCTCCGAAAACCACATGTCCTCTCCGACTGATAATTTTGACATCAAGTATCTAGACTGTTGCTGAACATAGTGTTTTGAAAATTGGTGTGTAGAAGTAGACTGACTATGGTTATCAGCACATTGAAACAGAACTGCTGTTACCACTCCTAATGTTTCAGAATTGAAAACTTCATAAAACCATTTCACTCCTATCATGTACAGACAAACAGAAACTTCTGTATAGGCAAATAGATATGCCACACACTTCAGAATACTGAGTTGTATTTTCATTACACATCATTTTTACTTAAAACAATGTCATCTAGACTCCCTCTAAGCAAGAGAATAATGTGATATGTGTAGTTAGATAATTTCATGTCCCAGGAGCCAAATTTTAGATCATAGATATTTCAAGTTGTATAAAATAAAATTGTGGATACTTGATGCCTCTATACATTTAAAATCTTGAATTTGACCTGTCTGCAACACAACAAAATACATACTAAAGAAAAATAAACAACTTTATTTTTTGCCTTCTGTGAGACACCTGATGTACCCTGATTGTAAAACAACCCATTTGTTGAGTGCACTGGCAAGTACAGTATTGTAGGCAGTGTAGTAAAATAAAATGTGTGCCAGGTAACTGAGGGATCAAGTCTGGCTTGAAATTTTGGAATATGAAAGGTAGCCTGCTTATATTACAATGCAGTGGAAGGAAACTTACCAATATTTTTATGCAAAGCCCACTACAGGAAAATAAACAAGGTCATAAACTCTTAATTCACATTTTGTAACAGATACTTACTGTACAGTATATCACCCACCTACTGTAAAGGGCTATCTTGGATCACACAATGGCATCATGGACTACTCATAGTTTGTTGTTTTGTCCCCTGAGACTAAGTAAGGGGCTGGGGGATGCATAGAATATACCTACTGGACATACTACAGTCAAATATATGTGATCCAAGTACTCAATGCTTTTTAGGGTACTTTACACTAGGGCTGTGAACGTTTAGCAAAATTACTAAATGTTTAATCGCAAAATTTTGCGATCGTTTAGCGATTAATCGCAAGTCCTTATGATCAAAATAGAGAATTTAAACATGCTCTTGAACATGATGAATATGTAATGTGTTAGTGACGTCCAGGGGACATAGTTTCCTTGAACCTCAAACACGGATTCTCATAGAAGCTCAACTTTGATGCCGTATGTTTATGTGTGTCCCATTTGTATGTATTTCACTTTTTCAAAAAAAAAATATAGTGAACATCTAACTTTCTGTAATGACTGCAGATTTTTATTTCGTACGGAAAAATGGGTTGTGCGATTAATCGCTGGTTGCGTTATACTAAAATGTTTATTACACATGCGATCGTTTAGCCATTAATCACTAAATGGTCACAGCCCTACTTTACACATACCCAATATTTTGTGTAAAAAAGTTTTCAGGGTTTGACGTACCCCCTGTGACCCCAGATGACCTCTGAACCCCACCAAAGACAATCAGGTTCTTTGTCTTACCAAAATGCATCTACACACTAAGTATGAAATTTATCCAAGCTTCGTACCTTGAGATATCGTGTTAAAGAGGTTTTCACAGTTTGACCCGAGATGACCTTTAACTCCCACCAAAACCAGGTTTACTAAGTATGAAATTTATCCAAGATTCCTACCCTGAGATATCATGATAACAAGGTTTTTAGAGTTTGATCACCGGTGACCCCAAATGACCTTTGACCTCCACCAGAAATAATAGAGTTCTTTGTCTCACAATAATGCATCTATACCATGTATGAAATTTATCCAAGATTTCTACCTTGAGATACAGTATTGTGTTAACAAGGATTTCAAAGTTTGACCCGTGGTGACCCCACATGACCTTTGACCTCCACCAAAAAATGTTACGTGTCTTTCTCTTACCGTAAGGCATCTACATACTAAGTATGAAATTTATCCAAGCTTTCTGCCTTGAGATATCATGATAACAAAGTTTTCAGAGTTTGATCCCCAGTGACCTCAGATGACCTTTGAACCACACCAAAACCAATCCCAGCTGAGATCTTTTACATGCTTTACCCACAAACCAACTTTGAAGTGTCTCTCCCTTTCCCTTCAAAAACTAGAGTGCTCACGAGATGTTGTCACACACATACACACACCCTTACATAGGCACACACATACTGTACACCGACATCACAATTGCATAGATTCCTTGCCTGCCTTCAGCAAGGAATGAAAAACTGATACAGTATACATATTGCCAGAATTTTGCAACAGTTGCGATTGTATAAATTTACTTAGATTTCCTTGGAGGAGTCAACACAGCCTTGTAATTCATGATCTTACAAGAAAGGAGTCTTGTTAAAGTGGTTGGTTGAATTCCAATCACTAATTCTGCAACTAGTCCGCAATTCGTTCAATGTAATTGTGTTGTGCTTTATGAAACATCGTTCCTTTGAAAAACCTCAAAATGGACTTTAAAACTTAGCGTCAGCTTCCAACTTTTCAATTCAAACAATATTTAATATCTGTTGCATCTTTGAACATTTTAGGTGTCACCAGTTTGTAAGCATTTTTTGTGAACAGAACAAGTGATTCTAAACAAAAATATCAAGTGAACAAATTCCAGGGTACTGCTGAAATCTGGTCCCCTTACTATACTCCCACATGAACTCAACTGACCATTACTCTGTAGGTACTACTGTATGTGTTATTTTAATACCGTACAAAAGGTAACCAATTGCACATGATCAATGTGGCATGTGCATTGATTATAAATGCCATCTGTAGACAATTGGTAGTTTCACTCTAAATGGCCACAATTTTGGACACACCACACAGTCTCTGGGGTTTTGCTAGTAAACCTCACCTGGATGATGGCCCTGGACCCACCAGCAGGCCTAACAGGTACTCTGGGTCACACCCTGGTTGGAGGAATGTGTAGCATTCCATCAACACCTTTGCAAATTGCTGATGAAGATTTTCAGTCAGAACTTAATTGTCAGCCAAAACATTTCAGAAGAGTTTTAATTGACCCAGCATAGCCACATAGGCCATTTAATTTATGAAACTTCTTGGATAGGCACCCCTAGACACACTGCCTCTGGCTTTGTGCCTTCAGTGCTTGCAGTGACAGCTTCACTGGCCACACTTTACAGGAATGCAGATTCCAATTACTAAAGTTGTTTGTCAATGGCATTTGCTTTCTACAGAGGCACATCTATGGTCATTTTTATGTATGAGCTTCCCCTACTAACCTTTCACAGTGAGAGAGTACACTGTACCTAACCCTCAAGCAGAATAAAGGTTCAAAGGAGCCAGTACACAAAACTGGAGTTTCACTAGACCAAAGATCCTAACCCTAAACATAATCCCAAACCTAACCATAATCTTAAACCAAAACCTATCCTGCCCAAGGCTAATCCTTATCATTAATCCTAAACCCAATTCTGCATCTGACCAGAATCTTAACCCTACCTCTAAGTTACCCCAAGTAGATTTTCAGTCAAGCAGATCTTCCGTCTAGTGAACCTTTGATCTAGTGGGTTTATATGCCTGCATATCCCCTAGATCCAAAGTAACCTGAAATTTTGAAACATAAACTGTAGCACCAATTTGCATTAAAGAACTAAGTTTTTCTTAAAATGTTCCAGAGGGGAAGGGGTTACACTCCCTTTTAACACTGAACACAATAGCAACAGTACATATTTAAGCTCTCAGCTAAAAGACACTGCAAACACTTTCAAGAGCAAAATCAGGTCTGTTACAACTGGTACAGTAGTAACACTTGTTATTTGCGGATACACCCCGTAGTACTGTAATCTGTCAGAAATTTTATATCTTTGCCCCTGGACAAGAAATGTTTGGCTACGCCAGTGCTTGTAGGCGCTGATTGTAAATACTCCAATGTCATTTCCTATCAGGGTTGGAAATTTGCAGTATGCTGGTACACCAGCCACACTGTGCTTATACAAGAAAAGCCTTTAGTTACCTTCAAGTCGTACATGTATGCTAAAACCAATCCCTAATATAAAAACATGTTAAGTCCTGTTTTCCCTAAAAGTCATTTCAGGGAATAACATTCCCTTTCAAGTTAACCACTTTTCTAGAAGTAAACACTGCTAAAGCTCAAAAAAAAAAAAAAAAAAAAAAAAAAAAAAAAATGTTCAGAAGGTCTGATAAAGTGTCATTGCCACTACATGTTGGAAACTCTTGGAGAAACATTTACAACAATCGAGCTATACAATTTGCCCTGAACCTCTACCTGTAGTCTATACTAGGCTACTATGTAGGTAAGGATTTAGAAGTGCCCCTTGCTAGTAATCAACATTTATGCTCGTGACACATTTTTCGTCAAAAAATGCATCGTTGTACATTTAACAAAGATTACTTGATACTGTATGTACAGTATCTGCATGTACCGCTCAAGGACAAAAACTCAGTCAGTGTATTGACAAATAAAGAAACACATTAAGACCTTATGTACAGTATTTCCCTTTTCTTGTGCAGGTAATATCATTTTAAAGTGGCTGAAATTATTAAATTCATCCTCATTTTACCACATGTTACTGTAACACAGCCCATGAGTCTGTGTTCGGTCAGTTTTTGGTTAACATTCTTTCTCTAACTGAAGGAAACTGAAACATTTCAATCAGTTATGCTCACAGAATCATAGTGAAAGTGAACAAAGCACAGCCAATTTATTAATCCCATCCACTGCAGTCATTCTTTGAGGGTTCAAAAAAGTTGTGATTACTTTAACTGCCACTGTCGTCCCAAAGAGAATATTCACCATAACCCATGATACAGTAGGCATGAGTAGTGTTTCCGCTAAGCCACTATGACACGATTTTGACCCAATTGACTACGATAATTTGACGCACTGATGTTGGAGGAAAAAAAAGAGGTTTACGGGCATTTAGGCATATTGTGCACATGTTCTGCATTTAGCAATGAGTCAAATTTGCATATATATTGGGCAGTTTGACTCGTGCTGGATAATTTCTTAGAGGAAACACTGGGCATGAGCATTGGGAAAATTGTGATGTTTGCTAGGAAGCCTAAAAGTTTGTGTTACAAGTTTCAAGATTTTGGCAGACTTCTGAGAAAAGTTGTATATAACCATCACCACAATCAAGGATTGAAGAAGTCAAGATTTCATAAATGAAGGAGGTTTTACTTTCTTAAGTGTTGTAATGGTCATGTTCCCATGAGGATTTGGAAGAAGCAAGTACTGTACCTAAATTCTGAGCAGTTTGTTGTAATGTGGCTCGGCAGGGTCATTGGGATGTTTTTCAATATTCGAGAAATAATTAATGGCTAGTAAAAACTATAAACATTCATCCAGTGATAATTCTTTCACATTCATGCTGTACATGTACACATGTGACACTTTCTGACTTCCAAAAAGAATGGATTTTAGTTCAAAATTTGAGATACAATGGCACAAGGCAGCAGCAATTCTCTGCACACACATTGTACAGTATGGAAAAAGCACCCTTAACTCCAAGATAACCATTCGATCTTTCGGCCAAACAGACCTGAAAATACTGTACCTCAATCAGTCAAGAACTTAAATTCAACTTTGTGACACTTGCAAATATACCTAATTACACAAATCGTTACAGTACATTCATGCTGGTTTTACCATAGTATGAAGAATTTCCCCAATGGTGCTTTTTTTTTTCATTTGGGAGGTTTCTAGACTGTTTGTGGTACATCCTAACGTTTGCAACAGGGCACAACATATACAGTACATATGTACACACGGAACCTTCACTGTGAACATTCACGTCTCTGTTGGAGGAAGCAAGCTAGCTGCCTTCAGTGTGTGAGTTCTGCATGCATGCACAAACCAGGTATCATTTAGAGCAGCTTGTGTCGTTCAACTATGTACAGTGAACATACCGCCTGCAGTAAGTGGGTAGCTTGCTTGTGGGTGCCAATGAAAACTTTGTGCAAGGATTATTTTGCCTAATTTAGCAATTGTTTGCAACACTCATTTGGTGCTATTTTAATGCCAGACAAACTCCATTTCCCCTTTTTTTGGTGCAGTCAGAGCACATTTCTGGCACTTTTATGCCCACAAAGCCACATTCTAATTTTGAGCCCTGCCTGCCATTGTGATACTTCCTGTACAAAAAGCCATTACATGGTTCCCTTAAACCCCTGGCCTCCTGACTGTGCATGCTGCATCATTCTGGCATGTATTTCACTGGAGGTCTCAGGTTATCGCAAGCCCCATGCAATGCAAGTTCCATACTTGTTGTGAATCATTGCAGTAACTGGAACTTGGTAAAAACTGCTTGCATTTTCAAATTTACTTGTCTTACGGAACCTGAAGACTGCGGTAAGACAGGAAAATATAGTTATGATACCTGAACTGTGCCATATTTTACTATTCATTCTTGCCTAACAAAAAGCTTTTCACTTAAGATACCTGTACTAGTAGTACTAGGCCTAGGCAAAACAGTCACACACTCCTCTGTCAAAATATTGAGACATTGGAACAAAGACACCTTGGAACAGGGAGGCTGCAGTCCTGCAATCCACGAATTCATTAATTCAGAAATGGTTTTCCTGTTCCTATGAATGTAATAATTAGGCCTAGGTCTACTTCACAACCCCCACTCCCCAGCTGGTGAGTACTTCACTCCAAAATTTTCAGGGCAGATCAAGAGCACCACTTTTTGAGGGCAGAATGTAACACTTAACAGACACCTCCCCTACCTTGCCTAGCCAAGGTCTCAGTCTGTACTGCATGTCTATAGCCCAAGGGTAGTCTAACCTTAGTTAATATTGTGTCAACACACAACTCAGGAGCCCAATGCTAGGTCCAAATGTCTGGCATACTGTATTTAAACCAAAGGCTGCTGGCTACCGTACTTATTCCTTCAGTCAGACCATGGCACAAAAATTTATTTTGGGCCTAGGCTAGTCCCCAGTCTGCTGATCTAGTATTTGGGTTGCTTTAGCTAGGGCTTTCTGTACTAGTTCAGGGAAGAAAGTGCAGGGATTCCCCTGGGTTTTAGAGAGTGTGAGGTGGTATTCGTTCATGGGGGTAGGCCTAATACAGTATGATGCCAGCTTTGGCACCATCACTCAGTGTGTGAGAACTATCAATACTTCCATAGCTAACACAGTACATGTGGCAAGTAAAGCAAATTTCTGTGACATGGTGGCCAAAAACTGTACATGAGGTGGCCGCCTCACAAAAAGGATGACAGGGGAAACCCTGAAGTATGTGAGAGAACTAGGCCTGGGCCTACGTGTAGGTGGTAACCCAAGGCTAGCTCAAGCCTAATAGTTTAGGCCTAGGGCTATTGGCTAACGTTTGTGTGCTGCTAAACAGGGCACATGCAGGCTTCGGTGCAGACTGTTAACTTGTAAATGCTAGGCTTAGGCTCTAGGCCCCTAAGTGACCCTAACGAGTAACGTTAGGCCTAAGTAACTGCTCCTGGCTACACTACAGAGTTATACAGAGTCAGGCTACCAACCGAAATAGGCTTAAAGACAGACTGTCATCACCCCAAAGTATATTTTTAGTGTATGTATATCAAAATTCTCAGTTGGTGACTGCTGTTTGATTGACATCAAAGTTTGAAAATTTGAAAGATGCAGAGTAGCTCACATTCCACACAAGGCAGAGAGAGTACTTTTATTACATTTTATAGCCTTGTGTGCTCACCAGGACATGGCCTTAAGCAGTAAAACTGGTTTATTCTTGCACAAGGAAGAGCCTCATACAGTTATGGGAGGAGCTAGAAGATGCATAGTTGGGAGAATTGGAACTGTCTGGGATCATGAAAATTCCCCTTTAAGCTATGGTCCAGGCTTAACTTACTGTGCGACCGTAAGAAGTTAGTGCCGACTGCCCGGTCCAGCTCGATCGTCTACCAACGTAACCGTGTATATAACGTGACTGTTTATGTGACAAGCACCCAGACACGTTTATTTACTCTACAAACGAAGATGTATATACTGTACGTTACACTGTCGTGTGAAGCTCGCTCAGCTTAGTAAACAAAGCGGCCAGGTGACTCAATTCCCTGCAAGGCGAATATCTACTAGGGTTAGTTTAGCTACAGGAACATACTCTTGCGTTGCTGTAAAACGATAGAGAGGCTTGTCACGCAGCTTACAGGAAGAGTTTAGCGTTGGCGCTCTTCCAAATACCATCAAAAGATATTTCTAATATCTTTGATACCATCCGTTTGGGTGGAAGTTTTTCTCTCTCTCGTCCCCAACCACAGGCGCCCCTTAACATTGTATACTATACCATATACTATGTAGTATACATAGACGGAAAGGTATGTCACAAATCTCCTAGCGCGAACAAACAACTTACGTTTCTGGCACAATTACTGCACTTTTCTCGCTAAATTTGCCTGTGTCGAGACTTTTGATCATAAGGTACCTCAAGGCAGCTCTTTTTCCCGAATTATTTCACTTGGCATTGTCTGAAGGATGAAATTTCGATGGAGTAACAGTATGAGGATGGTAGCTGCTGATAGAGAGCATTAAGCACTTCCACACTATGTAAAACAATACTCCTAAAATATTCTCTAAAGTTCTCTTAAATTTCTGAATTTCTTTCAAAACTTGTCAGTTATGTTTTGCTTTGATTATTACAAATCTTACAGATACATATTAGCATTAATATGCAAGATTTTTGAACACCGAAATTCATAAAATTTGAAAACCTTTTGAAAAGTGGAAGGGCTTGCATTTACTATGAGCATTTGTGGCAGTTGAAGACTGTAGAACAGTTACAGTTCAACTGTCACAAGTGCTTGTACAAAATGCTAGCCCTTCCACTTTTCAAAAGGTTTTCAAATTTTATGAAATTTAAAGTTCAAAAATTGTTTATATTGATGCTAATATATATCTGCAAGATTTGCAATAATAAAAAGTGAATCATAATTAAACAAATTTTGGAAGAAATTTAGAAAGTTAAGAGAACTTTAGAGAATATTTTAGGAGTATTTTATTATATAGTGTGGAAGTGCTGAATGCTCTCCTATCAGCAGCTACCATCCTCATACTGTTACTCCATCGAAATTTCATCCTTCAGACAATGCCAAGTGGAATTATTCGGGAAAAAGAGCTGCCTTGAGGTACCTTATGATCAAAAGTCTCGACACAGACAAATTTGGCGAGAAAAGTGCAGTAATTGTGCCAGAAACGTAAGTTGTTTGTTCGAGCTAGGATTTTTGTGACATACCTTTCCGTCTATATAATACATAGTATATAGTATACTATACAATGTTAAGGTGCGCCTGTGTCCCCAACTCAGACTGCATGTCATTCACAAACTGATTTTTTTTATAAGGTGCAGTCTTTGTAGTTTGCTTAGAGATTGGTGCACACCTTTTTTTCCAAAAGTCCCCTGACTCTCTGGCGACGAGCCAGGGGCGAAAACCAAACAATACCCCCGAAAGAGTAACAACGTCCCCAAAGGACAATCCACCTGACAGTGGTCCCGTTCTAGACTGGCTGAATAGAACAGGTCCCACCTGGGAGCTCCGCCGTTGAGATCACGGATACTCCTGCGCCAGGTAAGTATCACCTCAAGATCAATTCATCATTATTCTTACATTCATAATCCAGTCAACGAGCTCCCAGCCATTTCCAGGCTTCATATCCCTCGAGCTGTTAACCCACCCTGCAACCCTTTATAATTGCACACACCCGACCGTCTCTTTGGCAATGAGCAGAACGATCGGAATTTGACAGCGTTGCTTTATGATGATAGCATTGTCAGAAGAAAACAACATCTGAATAAACATTTAAGGCGGGAATAAGAACTAAAGAGGGGAAGAAAATGAAAGAGGGGGTCGGAAGAGTGCCGACTCTAAAAGGACTCGATCAGTGAACTTGATGAGAATGCATTTATAGGCGTACGGGACTCTTCCAATTTTTGGGGGGCAGAAAATGTTTGCCCGAATCTCAAAAAGTTGCCCGAATTTCGTTGCAGTTCAGGTGCGTTCCTAATGCGGTGTTTGAGGCATCCGTATACAAAATGAAATCATTGTTGAAACGGAGAAACTCGTACAAGAAAAGAAAGAGACATACACGATGGACTGCGTGCACTGCTTGTATAATCGAGATGTGCTTTAACTGAATCCGGCGGCAGCAGGATGACATATGATTGTACAACATCCTACATCGAGGACTAAACCTAATTAACATAAAAATAGCAAACATAACACTCGCATACATATATATACGTACAGCTGGATACTCACAGCTGACTGATGACAAGAACAAAATAGTTACGCCTTAGTTAGTTAGTTAGATAAGATTTAACGACACACAAACACGAATGTGTTATATAATGTCAGTAAGATAAAGGTTCACGTCCTCCCCTTTGGTCGCCTCTTACGACATGCAGGGAATACCGTGGGCATATTCTACAGCCCCCAGCCCACAGGGGGCTACAAAATAGTTCCAAAATAGTAACAAAATAGTTACGATATTTGCACTCTTACAATAACACTGCAAAACGACCTTATATGTAATGAAAAAGCATTTCACCGCAACTCCTCAGGCTAGTATGA
This sequence comes from Holothuria leucospilota, assembly GCA_029531755.1. Classification (NCBI taxonomy): domain Eukaryota; kingdom Metazoa; phylum Echinodermata; class Holothuroidea; order Aspidochirotida; family Holothuriidae; genus Holothuria; species Holothuria leucospilota. The sequence continues at coordinate 15,883 of JAIZAY010001024.1, forward strand.
GTGATTTCAGCTGAAATGCAATTTTTAACGATTCAAGTTAATAGTTTTGCTTCTCCGATGATCCCTTATTTAGCACTCTGTGGCTCGATCTCCCAATGAGGACTTATAATCCCCAAAATTCGGCAAAACTACCTTGTAAATGTAAGATGCCTAGGGGCGGAGGTGTGGGGGTGTCACCCCCCCCCCCCAATATTTGGTCGCCCGTAGGCAAATTTTCGGTCTGTCGGCAAAAAGGGGAGAGGGAAAGGAAAAGAGGAGGAAAAGAGGAGAGGGGGAAAAGGGAGAAAGGAAAGGAAAGGAAAGGAAAGGAAAGGAAGGGAAGGGAGTAAAAAGGAAGACGGAGAATGAAAGGAAAAAAAGAGAAAGAGAGAATGGGAGCCCGTGGCCAGTCTGTTATCGGCTTTTCGATTTTCAGCTCGTCATCTTATTGGCCCATTCAAGTTGAAGGCCCGTCGGCAAATTGATTATGCATGTGACGGCCGTCGGTATACAGCCGTATCAACGGCCGTCGGCCGGTGTAATTGGACGAGTGACTGAGTCCTTCGGCAACTCGGAAAAAAAAAGAGAATCAGTGGTGGCGCCAGGCGGGGGCAGGAGACCATGCCCGGGGACGCCCCCCCCCCCCCCGTCGGTAAATTTTCCGAATTCGTCGAGGAGCTGTTATGTATACGATAAAATATGTAGTCCCTGACAACGGCCAGTCGCTTCGACGATTAACTTAAGTTTGGCCTAAATTAGGGCAAATTCTTCAATAAAACCCCCAAATTTTCCAATTTTCTTCTTTAAAAACCCAACTTCTTTTCAAATTTTCCATGGTAAGAGCCTAATTTTTTAAATTTTCTCGAAATAGAGCCCAAAATTTTCGGCGCGATTTGCGCTCCAAATTTTCGCTTCAAACATCGTTTCAGTAATCTGTCGGCCTCGTTGAGGCTTTGGTGTTGTTGGCCCACCGTCGGGGAGCTTGGCCCAGTGGCGGGATCAGAGGGGGGTCGCCGACGTCCGTACCCCCCCCCCTACAAATTTCCCAATTGGCCATTTTTAAAAATTGTTTTTTTTTCACAATCCCCAAAAAAAAAAAAAAATAAAAAAAAAAAAAAAAAACCACGACAGTTTGACAGGTAATGACAGTTTGCCCCAATTCCGAGGAAATTTTGGTTACCCCCATCCAGTATCGATCAATCCACCCGTAAAAGTCTAGCCATGTATCGCAGAAACTTTCAGCAATATATTTGACTATTGGTAGCCTGTATTGCCCGCCCCCGAAACACGAACAGCGCAATCGTTTTATAGAGAATGTGACTACAGTATGTCTTACTGCCTGCAATGGAATAGGGAAAAACATGCCAGTGAGCCACAACTGCAAAAAAGGCCGCGGCCGGCCTGACTTAAACCAGTTGGTTAGAAACTGAGCCGTAAAACCTCATCTAACTCTAACTCTTACTGCCTGCGTTACAGTCAGGCATTCTAATCACTTTTTCGCTTGGAACCACGTGTAGCGTGCTTGGGCTTTCAAAGATAATACAGTTAAAACGCGCAGATATTACTCATACTCACTAGCTAGCGCTTTATGCAAGGTATTACTACTGCATTCTTATATTAATTCCAAAAGGTCACTGCTAGTCTTTTGGTCTAACAAAATAATGTTCAAACTCGTTCACACTCCTTAAACGCTAATCTACGAAACCTTCCCTCTACCCGCTAGTATCCCTTCTCTCATGAAACGATATGATATTCATGGTCTGGAATTACTCTCTTCATTTATTAGTGTTGCCCTAGTGATGGGAATAAAAAGCCAATCTTAGTTTAAAGTTCACAGCCAGAGTTGACCAGAAGTCGCAATGGACGAATCGGTGTTTGTTTCATTTTAAAAATACTATATGAAATCACCACCAGGTCAAATAACGCAATGTTACTCGGTTCAATTTTTTGACGTCTTTGGACCGATGACAAGTCTGCTGTCGCAAATAAAAAGCAAACATTCGACTTCAATCATCTGTTTTGACAGAGTATTTTTGACAGTCGCGCCGCAACTATATAGGGAACACAACATACAGTATTTTAACCCCCTGCTCCAGTCGAGATAGCGGTGGCGCCAGGTGGGGGAAGGGTTCATGCCCCAAGGCTGACAAACTATCGGGGAAGTTTTACAGGTTCGTCGGGAGTCCTAGTCGAAAGTATGCAGTCCCCGACGACAACTAGTCGCCCCGACGTCTTACCTGTTTTTGCCCTTAAGAGGATAATTCCTCTAATAAGAACCCAAAATTTTCGGCGCGCTACGCGCGCTTTAGAGTCACTCTATTTTCTTCAATAGTTCCATTCCGCAAAACAGGATAGCACAAGTCCTTTCCACCTTACCAAGTAGCATATAGGCAGAGTACATAGTTTATGTAAAGTTCGTAACTTTCATCCCATATCGCAAAGCCTAGTTGGTGTTCTCTTGTGTGTGTGTCATGCCGTAGAGTCAGTTGGTGAGTGACTTACGGAGCAAAGTTTGGCTATTTCATCTTGTAGTCCAGGTGGTTTCGATAGAAATGTATGTTACACCCGGTACGGTCTACAAACCCACAGTTCGTTTCGTCATATGTTTTATGTGTTAGCCTATCAAACATGTTCTCCCGCTTCGCGCGCTTTTCAATTTCACGATCCAGATTCAAAGAACACTATCAGTGCGCAACTCGGATCTTGAAGTATTAACTGATATGATGCAAAATATGCCGGCAATAGCATGGGTCATGAGGCTCCTCCATTTGCCCTTCTCATCATCCCCTCGAAATAGGGAATGTCGGAACTAATTCGGGTAGCTGACATGGCCGGCCCCCCTGTTGGAAAATTCTGCCGCCACACATGGGTAGATTTACTTATTTTGCTGGATTTCATAAGGGTAATTTGGGGATAAAACCCAAAATTTTCTGTACTCTTTGTCCACTCTTCCTCAGTTCCGTTATACTTATAGCTAAATGTAGTACAAACCCTTTCCACCTTTTCAAGTTAAAAGTAGGAATACATGGATTTATGTACCACATGGATTTATGTAAATGTCAGAATTGAATCGCATTTCGCTAAACCTGGTTAACGTTCACTTGCGTCTGTCGTACGGTACGGCTAGTGACTCGAGGAGGGAAGTACAATTACAAGATTTATGCCCGATAGGGCCTAACTGTCCAGACAATTGTTCTAAATAAGCTTTAAATTAGTACAAAATTCTTATCAGTGTAGGCTTACCCCAAAAATTTTCGCGCTTCGCGCGCTTTGCATTTCACCGTTTAGATTCCAGGTTTTGATTTCCAGTTTTTGCGAATTGTCTCTTGGTTTATCCTTTCTTCAGTTTGTCAATATGCCGTAAATTGTATAATCGCTGACGTTTATGGGAACCAAAATTTTAAAAAAAAAAATGAATGTTGTGCCCTTTTGTTATGTTGGGACCCCCCCTCAGAGAAGACCCTAGATCCGCCCCTGTTGGCCCCCCCTGTCGGGCAAATCGCTGGCTTCCACCCCTGAAGGAATTAAAGGCCTTCCATATAGGAGCACTATTTCGGGTTCATATGGACATATTTTGAAAAACTACTTTCCTGCACATTATTCCTCACTTTTATCATCACCATGGGCTCGAGCACAGCAGCACCTATTACACCATGAAGTAGCATCCTTAGCCCGTTTTCTAAACCCTAACCTTGACTTCAAACACAAATTTTGCAAACTCCAGAAGGGAATCCGGTTTACCCACAAACAACTCTGGGGAAAAAATAATGCATCCAGTGGGGCAAAAACTAATGCGTGCCGCGCGCGTGTCTTCCCTTCACTGCAGTCTCAGACTTTTAACTTTGAAACACCCAAAATGAATAACAGATACAGAACCCGTTTCGGCGTTCAAAGCACATTTTGAACGCTTGTGTTAAGATTCTGAACACTTTTTTCTCCCTTTTTGAACGCCGGACGCCTATTTGAACACTTACCGTATTTGAACGCTTGACGCGTCGTAGTGTTCAAATTAATGCTGAACGCATCGGTGTTCCCAATTCTGAACGACAAGGTCCAGCTCCTCAATTACAGTGGCATGACGGGACGAATAGCCTAACACATGAAAATTATCCGGGAATCTTTGCATTGGATAATGTATTATGAACAAAAAAAATACCAATTCCTGCATGAGACCTTATTTTTTGCCCAGAGATTATGCTAAACCTCAGAGGCTTCCGGGGGCTCCGCCCCCTGGACCACCACCAGTTGCCTTAAGGCGAGCCCCGTGTTTTAGCCAGACCCTATTTGTGCGACATTGTCGCATGACCGGCCACAAATGTCGCACAATAAAAATTTGCAAGCAAAAATTCCACCCGGGTGAAAATTTTGAGGTTTCTCATTAGGGAAGAATTCAACTCAAAAATATTGCACCATTGCAATCTAGGCACTTCAAATTCCAACATTTCCAAAGGGGAGAGAAGAGAGACACCCCCTCCCTTCAGACCCTACCCAGCCACAGATCAGTAAATGTGGCACAGAGGAAACGTCCTAGCTGAAACACTGGCGGGCACCGCTTAAATCTATCGCGCTTGACGGAAGGAATAGCTAATAACATCAAAAATTATGGGGGAATATTTGCATTTGATTGATGCAGTATGAACAAAAATATATCATCGAGACTTAATTTTCACCCAGAGATCAGAGTTTCCGGGGGCTTGCCCATAGACCCCACCAAGGGCCCTAAGCAGGCCCCTGGACCCCACCCATAAAGCTAGTTTCCGCTTGCGCATTACCAGATCTGTTCGGCAAAAACATAGTCTACTACATCCCCCCCCCACCTCCAAAGAACATACCTTCGATACGCCCCTGACAGGTCTACGACCACAGGTCGGTTCCATGACGTCATGTGAGTGTGCGTCTCATGTTTGTGAAGGGCAGGATCGCGACGTTCTGGGTTTGGAAGGACAAGCGTCCATTGTGTCACAGTAGAATCCTGGTTATGCGTGAGATTTTCGGTGTGTGCTGCTAAATGTTTGTACTTGGTATGCAATGTGGCGTTCTGTTTGAACGGGGCGCCAGTTGGTCACAGCCGGCAGTGGGGAGCTTCCATGTATTTAGGAGGCGTTTTCGCCCCCCCCCCCCCTATCTCTCTCCCTGACGGACTCAGATCGCCAGCGGTGCCTTCAGGTTGTACTGTACTTTTCTGTCTCACCATTATTGGCCATTGTACTAAACAATATGACTAATTATGTTATTTTTAGGTCCACATAACAAAATGCCCAGCAAAAACAGCGGCCTTTACCTGTACTAATGCCATGAGAAGGGTCATGTTGCTGAAGATTCTAGGAGGGAGGTTTAACTCAGACTTCATCGGTTTAAATTCCAGTTCGACAACCCAGTAACTTGTCAGGGGTTCAATTGGATCGAGTTGGAATCCAGGTAGAAACAGTTGAAAACCAATCGCAAACCAGTTAAACCCAGTTTATCTAATATGGAATTTGGGCAAATTCAACTGGTGGTCCCAGTTGAACCAGTTGAATTGGCAAACTGGCGTTCATCGGAGTTTAGACGGGTGTATACACGCTTATATATGCAATAACTATGGCTGAGCTTTGCGTGAGGATACGGCTTCCCCAACCGGGCGTGATTAATAAGTTTACAACATACACAGAGTGACCTTTATTTTAACCCTCGCTCAGTCCACCAAAAAAGATATTGAGAAGGGCGCAAAAGTAACTGTTGAAAATAGCCTGTTCCCTTCCGGATATGGTCAACGTGAGCAATAAAAATAGCCCATGAGATCCAAAAAATATCTCCTACAAAATGTTTCCCAAACCATTTGAAAAGAGCCTTCTTGTTAAAATAAAGTAAAACGTTGTCCTAGTGAGACTAGGGAATGAACTTTGAGTACTGGAGATATATCTGTGAGCCAATTTCCTGTTTGCCCTGCTACAGCTCCCTGCTGCAAGCGACATTTTCAAGGATACATGGCGATAATGCCGGCTTCCTTAAGCCGCGGTCACACTTACAACGAAATTCGGAATCGGATTCGATACGATTTTGTCGTGAGTTTTGTTACAATCTTCTCCATTCGGGTCAGAAAAGAGCCCAAAAATTTGCCAACCAGTGGAATATATGGGACTTGCATCAGAGGTCTACGGCAACGTTAAGGTGCCGTTCAAAATGTTAACTTAAGTTGCTAGTAATTCAACAAAATGATGATCTTTTTCACACATTATTCAACATTTTGCAGAAAAAGATCCATGCGCAGGTTTATAGAAATAAGCAATTCAACAGTTCGCCAAATAAGACGAATTACGAAGATCGTGCAACTGAAAATTAATCATTTTGCAGAAAAATGATAAATTGTGCAGGTATAGAAATATCATTCACATTTTGCAGAAAAATGATAAATTGAGCAGTAATCAGAAATTAATCATTTCAACATTTTGCAGGAAAATAGAAAATTTGATTGAATTACTCACTTATGAAACTCAGTAAATGACATTTTGCAGAAAATTGATGAAATTCACTTACCAACTGTCATCAATTCACCATTTGCATGAAATTGAGAAACTACTTACTTAGAAGATCTCATCAATTTACATTTTGCAACAAAATGATAAATCACTCATTTATCGGAACTCAGTAACTTAACATTTGCAGAAAATGTTGAATACCGCTTACCAAATGTCATCAATTCCCCATTTTGCCATGAAAATTGATGAACTACGCATTAGAAGATCTCATCAATTTACAATTTGAACAAATGATAAATTACGCATTTATCGGAAACTCAGTAAACGTAACATTTTGCAGAAAAGCTTGAATGACTCATTTACAAGACCGCAACACTTTAACAATTGTGAGAAAAAAGACGAACGTACACATTTCCCATGAGCTACAATTTAACAATTTTCAGGGAAAAAATGATTAATTACACATTACCAGATGTCAACAATTAACAATTTTCAGATAAATGATAAATTATAACTTACCAAAGTCACAATTCAAACATTTGCAGAAAAATGATGAATTACTATTTTAGCAGATCTCAATAAATTTGACAATTTGCAGAAAAATGACGAATTACAACTTGATAGAAATTATATTTCCACATTTTTGAAGAAGTATAATATAAGTGGGTTTCCATTAAAAGAATCAATTAAACTTGTTTTGCTACCAAAATTTCTCTTTTTGAATGTGTGTTAGCGGCAATCCGACGACTCAGCATCAGCTGACCTTTCAGGTGTGGAGGTGTGGGGTAGCACTTGCAGAACGCCCTGAGAATTGGAATTTGAGATTTGGTGCATAATGATTTTATTGATACAGGCGAATCAAAACCAGCGATTTAGTCGAGGGATTAGAATACCATCCCTATTCATGCTTTCAAATGTGGGGTTTACCATCGTCTCTTTTTTTAATTTGGGAGTGGCGCTCACCACCCCGAGTGGATCACTGCGGTCCATGTCACGACTCCGTAGGCAACAGTCGAACCT
>JAIZAY010000656.1:0-35064 GCA_029531755.1 Holothuria leucospilota
ACATCTTTCAGAGATGCCAAGTATCTCCAAATGACTTTAGATCCATAATTCTGCCATTATGAAAAACCTGCATCAAATACCGCTTTTTAATATTGATTGCAGAAGATTCTCTGCCCACAAAGCAATGGAAGTACTAACCTCGCAGGTAGCTACTTCCGATGCAACAAAGCAGAGGCCTTGTGAAAGTTCACTAGACAGACATTTGTCCTTAAATTAGGACATGTGAGCTTGCAGAAAATTGGAAAATTGGAATTGATTAATTAAATGCTACTATTGGTTGTTAGTTTTCATAAAGAGAACTAAGTTACTGATGCATTTTGGATCAGATACCATTGAACTTGCATGATTGGTGAATTGCTTAATTGAATAAACAAATTGTAACTGTATACTGTCTGTGTTTGGATATCCCTTGAAGTGCCTTTTATTTTCTTCAGAGCAATTTATTTTATGCTTTGAATGTGTTAACACAAGATGTTGCATTGTCTACATAGCAGAATTTTGTGCATCTACAGAAATACTGATTCATTCAGTAGATTGGCTGCAGTTCTTTCATTACATTTAGCAAGGAACCACAGTGCCCATTGGGGCTCTTGTTTTTTTTTGCATCACAGACATTAATTTTTTTCAGCTTAGATAGCATATAGAATTTTTTATTATGCTGTTGGTAGTTAGTTGAACTATTTCTTACAACAGATTTTTCACTGATGGCCTTGATTTTCACCTATATTAGTGATGTTGGAATATCAATTTTTTAGCCTGCATAGTATTATCTTGAAGGATAATATGCCATTATCTCAGTTTTCATTGACCTCAAGTTTTGTATCTGTCTTAACCCACAAGCCTGTAGACTGTGATGCAGACCCTGTGCCTGGATATTATGCAGACTTTGTGGATCAGCTCTTGAGACAGTGGGGTCCCTCTCAGAAAACAGACATGCAATTCATCCTAGTAAACAGGTCAAATATTGCTTTGTGAACTGCAGCCATATCCATGATTAGACCATACTATTTTGTATTTTGATTTGCAAAAACACAATAACTGGTATATTTGAAAATCCCTGTTCTCATCTTCTAAGATTCTTTTCTTGCATCATTGTGCTTAAACCACCTTCTTTCTTGGTCAAAAAATGGAAGAATTATTTTTACTCACAGAAGCAAACATGGGTTGGAGAGTCTAGGTGAACATTCCCTTCATAACCCTGGATTTTGCCCTTTCTTGTGTGCCAACACAGTATTTAGTATCACTTACATGATTAGCTTTTAGCAATGTATGAGGCTGTAGTTTCTCTTCTGTAATACCATCGTCAGTGGCTTCAGTGTGTATATGGAAGGCTTCCTTACAAGTTAGGACATGTCTAGTTTGGCTATTGTCATTACAACTAGACAAAAGTCTAAGGGAATAAGAGTAAAGATGTACACTGTGTTGAAAGGAAAGGACCCCATTCCTTGACATCCATAAATCGATTACTTGGGTCATTCAGTCTTCTCATTCCTCCGCAAGGGAATGGGAGTTGGATTTCTCCTCCCGAAGATGGTAACACCCTCAGTTCCATCCTCATGAGCCAACCAGCAAACATCTCTGGCTCTTCAACATTAAGGAAGATCCCCAATGAGTTACTTTGACCTTTCTGATAAGGAGAACAGACAAGGTGAAGGAACTTTTTTGACCGTTTGAGTTTGACTATTACAAGGAGAGCTGTTCCAGTGAGCTACCCTGGTGGAGATCCAAACTGTAATCCTGCTTTGCATAACAATACTTGGACCAACTGGGAGTAGGGGCATAACAATGCCTGCATTAACTGGGGGTACAAAGGCATATGGGAGGGCATTCAAGAAATGGGCAGGAAGGTTTTTGACCTGAAATCTTCTCTACTTGACTAGCAATAATGACATGAAGTTTGCCTTGAAAGTGACATTTTTTATCCTAAAATCGTCATCTTTAGGCTCAGGGGTGGGTTGGGATGGGGCTGGGAAAACCCTTCCCTTTTACCCTGCCTCACATGCCTGTTGTGTGGCTAAGGAAGTTAATTCTTTTCACAGATTTATATCATAGATGCTTTCACTTCTGTAGATTTTCATGACTAAGTAAGAATTTCATTTGTGCCATGCTGAACACACATTTGTACTTATTGAATGATTGAAACTGTACATTTGAAATCTCAGAATAAGACATACAATTGTGTCTCTGAAGGCTTCTTTGGTAAACTCAAAGTTATAATTAACATACATGGTGAAGTGATTGCATACCATTGAGCATTACATATAACACCTAGTGTGTGTCAGTATGCATCTGCTGGGATTGAACTAATGATTTTAAGTTAGTTAGATGAGGTTTACGGCTCAGTTTCTAACCAATTGGTTTAAGTCGGCCCAGCTATGGCCTTTTTTCCAGTTGTGACTCACTGGCTTGTATGATTTTAAGAAGATGGGTCGTAAGATATTAACATATTTAGGGGATGTTTTAAGCAAAATTTATTTTTGGTTTATGAAAGAACTTAATCTACACATTCTAGTGAAATTTTCATTCCATTCTGATGTGTGGTTCTGAGATTTTAGTGGATGAAAATTATACTCCATTTGTAACCTTAAGTGAAGTGTCCAAGCAGAAATGATGTTATCTCTTCATATTTTTGAGAAATGCTTTCTTTGTGTTTTAAGGTATAGTTTCAACCTTGATATAGATTTGAGTTTTGAGTTTTCCCATAGGGACTGCAAAATACAAAATGTCCGTACTTCTCATGCATTCACATTATGAACTCACAAGATTATGTGGAGTTACAGTAAATATTATAAGGTTTAGAGAAAAACACAAGTGTCCATAAATGTGAGGTTATGATGTCAAATGTGCTTGCTTTAAGTTCACTTTGGACAGAAACTGTGGTATTAACTTCAAAGGCTAATATTTCAGGAACCACACATCAAACTACTTCATGTAGATGCTTGTGCAATTAATGAAGACTGCTGTAATATTTTATGAATGAAGACTAAATATATATTTCTTGCCTATTATTTTATAGAAAAAGACAAAATAAATGTGATGATAACCAAATCTCATCTTTTGAACTTCATTTTATTGGATTGCAAGATATTTGATATACAGTCTGTCAATTTTTACCCTGCTGTTTTCTTGGCGACACTTCCTCATTCAAATCTGATTAAATCCACAAAGTCTTCTGAAGAAGGAAAACCTTACCCCACAAGAAGGCCACAATAAAACTAGAACCAGAACTTTGTTGTATGAATCCTTACCAAAAGACAATAGCACATGTCAAATTCTTTTATCCTGGTCAGTGCTGGGTAGAGCCAGGCAGAGCAGGGCTTCCGCAGAATGAAAGTTACTTAAAATAGATGGTATTTAATGACACACCAATACAAATGTGTTATATAGCCTTTGTCAGCTAGATAAAATGGTTAAGTTCAAATATGGTTCAAGTCCTTCCCTTTAGTCGCCTCTCACGACAGGCAGGGAATACCATGAGCATATTCTTCAATCCCCAGCCGGCAGGGGGCACTGGGCAAATACAGATGCACCTTGCAGAATGAAAGACCTTGACACGTACTTCTTAAAGAACATGAAATATGCTTACAATACAAGCTTAACCTATGGTAACCTCAAATGACCTGACCTCTAACAAACACTAGGATTCTTTAACTTGATGTGGAGTAGCTACATGTAAATTATCCTTCTTGAGTTATCATGTTTACAAGGTTTTCTCAAATTGACTTCTGGAAAATTCACATGACCTTTAAACTCCACAAAAATCACTATACTTCTTTACCTTGCTCTAGAGCACCTATATGGTAAGTGAGAATCCCTCAATGTTTAATTTCTCAACATACCATGCTTCCAGGACTGAATAATTTTCACAATACAAGTGTTTGTATATTGCACTTCTGTTGGTACCTAATTACCACCATGTTTCAGAACTTCTTCAATCACATCAAGCAACTCACAGCGGCATGAGATCATAATAAATTTCTTGTCATGAAAGTCAGTGATATCAATCACGGGGCAAAAGAGCTCTTGCTACTGCCGTTTGGCTATTTTTGTAGACCAAGATACCTGAGCATGTGAAACTTAGTCAATCTCTTTCATCTTTCAAACACTCTCAAGACTTATCTGAAGCAAACTGTTCTGTTTTGTTGCAGTTTTACTGCACCATATAAAGCATACTCCTTGATGGATACCAGCACATTGTAAATGACCATTTATTAGTACAATTTTTACAGAATTTCTATGACCTAGAATAGTTGGGGGCATCCCAAGAGACCGAAGATTCACGAAACAGAAGGTCCGTGAGACCGAACATGACAATGATGAGAAAAGGCCTGCGAGACCGAAAATGAGAAAAGATCTGCAAGACCCTAATTCATTTTCGGTTTCGTGAACCCTTTTAAATTTTAGTCTTGTAGACCTAAATTTGGTTTCATAAATCTTTGGTCTCTCGTGGGCTGTAACCAAAATTTGTGCAAGAACCATGATGAGTCTTCGATATGATATATATGGTACATGATATATATATATATATATATATATATATATATATATATATATATATATATATATTGCTACTGTGGGATTTAGGCGAAAAACCGTATGAAAAAACGCGACTGTTGGGAGAACTCGACCCTTAGGCGAAAAAAACGTTTTGCCTTAACGTTTTACACACTGTTTTATATAGGAATGCGTAACTCTATACGCAAGTCCGATTTACCACATAATGTTAATGCAATTACTTAGTTCTACACCAACTTACGTGCATGTATCCGTTAACACTAAGGACTTACGGGCCATTGAAATAACGTGCATATATATCTCAGAACCAAAAGGGGAAATATAATCTTATGTATTTTATTGTTTTTTTCTATATATTTTTTTCTATATATATAACGCTGGATCCTACCTTAGGTCGACATCGCCTAAAAAGCTACCTTAGGTCAACATTCACATATTTGAATATAACTCTACGTGTGGTTGTTGGAAAATTCATACAAAAATACCACGATAAACTTAAACAGCGCCCGCAACAATATATATGGTATCTTTAATATGTGCGACGTATGCACAAGTTTTAATTAAATATTTAATTTATCAAAATGTATTTTGCAACAATTTTGTGTCCCCCTAAGGTACGTTTTTAGACGACGCTGATATAACACCCATTTTTTCACGTTCAAATATATATACCATGCGTTGTAAGTACGATGCCAGTATAAAAATATAATATATATATATATATTTCACTAATTCCCACCTTAAGGGGAAAGAAGTTATTGAAAAGTCAACCACAGGGCGAAGAAAGAATTGGGGCGAAAAAATGGATTCGACTTAACGTTTTCACACACTTTTTATATTGGAATACGTAAACGTATGAAAACGCCCTCTTTAACAGACAATCTATAAGTAATTACTGCAATGTCGACAAATTTACGGACACGTTTCTGTTACCTTCTGTATGTATGGCAGGCCATTGAAATAACGTTGATCATATATATATATATATATATATATATATATATATATATATATATATATATATATATATATATATATATATATATATATATATATATATATATATATATATAATATAATATAATATGTTTGTTGTTGCGATGATTCCCCTTGCGGCCTATAGCAGCTGTAGCTACAGCTATTACATTTCCAACTCAGTCATTAGGCAAAGTACCTGGTAGATTGTTCAATAACTGAATAGCCCGGAGTAAAGGGACCAAGTTTTGGAGTTATTGTCCCCGGTCTAAGTTTGGAATGTCTGCGGTCAGTCCGACGTTCTACAACTATTCACTACGCCCACTGCACACTGAATTTTAACAATTCTTACATCTCATGGAGACTTGGAGCTTGAGTCTTCATGTAGCAATAGGCCTACCCCATGATTTTAGGCAAAGAAGTATACTTGAAAACAAGAGCAACAACGTTGCCGCAGCTCAGCTTATCCTAGGTCATGGAAAAGTGTACAGTCAATATTTCGGTTGAGTCTGTAACTGAAGTTGTCCATACGTACATTAAAAAACAAAGAGGTAAATATATTATAACAATTATTGTTAAAACAGTAAAACCGTACACCGAAGCCATTTCAGACTCTAATTTATTTTACAAGACACAACAAATTTTCAGCAACGACTTTGCCCTTATCAAGTTTAAAAACACATTACAGTCTGCTACATATAGTATTGTAAAGACGGTGTAACAGAGAAAGAAGCTTTAAAATCTCCCAGTTTCGGAAGGCAGATGCATTACCCTTACTCAAAACCTATATCTGGATTCGTATCTGGATATATCTGGCTAATATAAAGTTTTATACGGCCATATTAAGCCAGATATGAAACCAGATATAAGTATCTTGATATGTTATGTCAAGTTTCAAATGGCCATATCAAGCCAGATATAACTTGAACAATATAACCATGCCAGATATACATATCAATTTTCATATGGCCATATAAAGCCTTATATAACTTGATGGAAAAAATGCCAGAAATATATACCAAGTTTTATATGGCTATATCATGCCAGATATAACTTGATAGATGATCATTCTAGATATGCATATCGATTTCAAATGGCTATATCAAGCCTGATATAACTTGATAAATGACCATGCCAGATATACATATCAATTTTCATAAGGCCATATAACTACACTGTGAAGCCTTATATAACTTGATGAAAAATGCCAGAAATACATATCAAGTTTTATATGGCCATATTGTGCCAGATATAACTTGATAGACAACCATTCCAGATATGCATATCAATTTTGAAATGGCCATTTCAAGTCAGATATAACATATGCCAGCTGACCATACCAGATATACATATCAATGTTATAAGGCCACATCAAACCAGAAATTTACCCTGTAAACCACCATGCCAGACAGACACATCAAGTTTTATATCTCCATATCAAGCCCGATATCACTTGAGACAAGATCATGCCAGATATACATATCTAGTTTTATATAGCCATATCAGGCCAAAAATCTTTTGAAAAAATGAACCTGATATGCAAATCAAGTTTTATATGGCCATCTTCAGCCATATATGATTTCATTACAGAACATGCCATGTATGGATATCAACCTTTATATGGCCATATCAAGCCAAATATATCATATGATAAAATACAATGCCAGATATGCATATAAAGTTTGATATGGCCATATCATGTCAGATATAACTTGATTAAAGACAGTAATAGATGTACAATACAAGTTTTATAAGTTCATATGAATGAATAGTTTTGCGTTTATTTTCAAGTTGATTGTCCTACGTTAAGACAACTTTGTGATGTACGTAGTAGAACATACCTGCCTACAGAAGTCATCAAACGCATACACCTTTATTCAATATACCAGTCTATTTAACTAAAATATGCAAATGATCTATTAATGTGGGCGGAGTCAAACATTGTAGCCCTGATTTTTATTTTTCATTATTTAGGAAGTAAAATATGAGATATTCATCTAACTTTCAACACGATTTACATTGAAATATGCACTATAGTGTGTTTGAAAAAAAAACGATGCTCTTTGAATGCATGTAGAAGTACAAATTTCAAAGCTTTTTCTATTGTTCACTGTTACGTTAGTTGACAAATTTCTGTACTTAAGTCAATATCACCCAAGTATGAGAGTTAACTTTGTTAAAGATATTCAGAGAGCTCTCTTAATTACTGGCTATGAGTACAAGCTCTGGCTATGTAACAAGTATTACTGGCTATGTAACAAGTGGACCCCCCCCATGTCCCCCTGCGCTGTGGTTGCCTTGGGGCGTGTTGTTGCCTTTGGGCGTGTGTTGTTTTGAGATGTGTTGTTGGGTCGTTGGTGGTGGGTGTGGTGGTGGTTTCTGTTGGTGGTAACAGACTCCAAGAAGCCGTGCCGGAGCTGGAGTGTCCTCGCTGGTCGAGGGATTCGGTCTGGTGTTCTGGGCGATTTTGGTGGTTTGTGTTGTTGGTGTTCGGTTTTTTTTTTTGGTTGTTGGCCATATGTAGTGATCCTTTCGCCGGTCTGGCCGTGTCCGTTTTTAGCACGTAAAAAGCATTACTGGCTATGAGGGCTCCTGATGCTTTGGGCAAGGTTTGTATTTTATGTTAAGCTGTAACTCAGCATTGGTGCAGGTATGAACCATGTTTTCACCACATATCTGTCCCACAAAATATTATAAGCGGACCAGGTGAGATCCACATTTGGTGCATATAAAATTTCATATGGCACATATATGGATTTTCACTTATATCAAGCTATATCTGTCCCATATAAAAATTGCCAGTGAGCCATATACAATTTTATATGAGCCATATATGGCCTTTATGTTATATCAAGTTATATCTGGCCAATTTTTGTTAAAGCCAGATACAAATCCCATATATGGACCAGATATAGGCCATATATAAATTCCCTATATGGCACATCATGGGGCATATGCAGATTTGCCATATATGTACCATATCTGTCCCATATAAAAATTGAGCCATATACAATTTTATATGGGCCATATATGGCTTTATGTTATATCAAGTTATATCTGCCCAATTTTTGTTAAAGCTAGATACAAATTCCATATCTGGACCAGATATGGGCCAGATATAAATTTCCATTTATGGCCCATATATGGATTTCAAGTAAGGGTACTATAAGGAACCACTGGTGCATACCAAGAGTAACACACACAAGCATTTTATGCCCTCAATGGCCTCTGAGATCTTGTCTTTTGCCACTGGCTTTTCAAATCCTGCCATTCATCCTTTCTGTTCGATCCTGGTCTCTCTATTCCAATGTGCTCAGCCTCACTGACTTACATAAAATAACATGTTAAAGGACAAAGGAGGGCTAAGGCCCCATAAGGCATTGGCATCGTTTTTAAATCTTTGAATAAGTTTTACCTGAACATTGTGATGGTGTCCTCCATGCATGCTTTCAACCATGTGCTGGAGGTGGATTACTGACCTAGTTGATCGTTTTGAATATAAGTTCCAGTGCTCATTAAACCTTTCACCTATGATTCGCCTATGTACATCCCATGGGGTTTGTCACCATGCTCTTTACAAAATACTTTTCACACAACATTACCGTGACGAACTTTACAATCAATATTACTTTCAGTATTCCTACACAAAGGCAACTACTTTCCCCACACTGCTCTCTTCTAAAGAGGTTAGACTTCACCAAGCCTGTTTTATAGGGTCTAACCACTTCTTTAAACCCTTACTCGAAATCCGGATATGGGCCAGATATGAAATTCCAGATATGGGCCAGATATGGATTTCATATCTGGCCCATATCTGCTGCAGATATGGGATTTATATCTAGGCCAGATAAAAAAATTGGGCAGATATAACCCAGATCTACGCCAGAACCAGATCTAAGCCATATATGGCCAGATAAAGTTTTATCTGGATCAAGTCTTTATATGGAACAGATAAAATTTTATCTGGACCAGATATGGTCCTTATATGAGCAGAATATATTTTCATATATGTCCCATATCTGCACCAGATATGGAATTTATATCAGATCAAATAAAAAGTTGGGTAGATATAACACAGAACCAGATCTAAACCATATATGGCCAGATAAAGTTCTATCTGGATCAAGTCTTTATATGGCACAGATAAAATTGTATCTGGACTATATCTGCTTTAGTAATGAATCATACTTAGGACTTATAGCCCACATTCCTCATGGAGACACTGAACACCAGCTGAAAATGTTTAAAAGCTCCATGAAGAATTTAATGTAAGTATTGGGTTGAATAAATTGACTTGAGTACAGTAAATTCAACATAACAGTGAACAGAAAAATGCCTTGAAATTTCCTATTTTATGTAATCACAGTGATATGGGCTTCTTATTTTAAACTTTAAGTATTTGACTCTAAATTATGTTAACTGCGTAGTGCATATTTTACTTTCGACTTCCTAAATCATGAAAAATGTATCTTTAGATACAAGCTCCGCCCAAATATGCAAATCATTTGCATAAGTCAGTGGCGGATCCAGGGGGGGGGGGGGTCGCCGGCGTCCGGACCCCCCCTCAAATTTTCCAATGTGCCCTTTTTCAAAAAATGTTTTTTTCACACTAGCAAAAAAAAAAGAAAAAAGAAGACAGTTTCACAGGTAATGACTGTGTTGTCCAATTCCGAGGAGCTTTTGGTTACCCCCATCCAGTATCGATCAATCCACTCATAAAAGTCTAGCCATGTTTTGCAGAAACTTTCGGCAATATATTTGACTACGGTGGCCTATACTGGCCGCCCCGAAGCCCGAACAGTGCAATCGTTTTACAGAGAATGTGACTACGGTATGTCTGCGTGACAATCAGGCATTCTAATCACTTTTCGCTTGGAACCACGTGTGGCGTGCTTGGGCATTCAGAGTAATACAAAACATGCAGATATTACGTCATACTCACTAGCGATATGCAACATATTACTATTGGGTTTTAATATTGATTCCAAAAGGTCACTGCTAGTCTTTTGTTCTTACAAAATAATGATCTGTTCACACTCCATAAACGCTACATCTACGAAACCTTCCCTCCACCCTCTAGTATCCATCCGCTCGTGAACAAGAGAGAGTAGGAAGGCTAAATACGTTTCGCTATGATATTTATGGTCTGGAATTACTCTCTTCTTTTATAGTGTTGCCCTAGTGATGGGAATAAAAAGCCAGTCTTACTGGTAAAGTCCACAGCCAAGAGTTGACCAGAAGTCACAATAGACAAATCGGTGTTTGTTTCATTTTAAAATTACTATATAAAATCACCACCAGGTCAAATAACGCAATGTCAGTCGGTTCAACTTTTTGACATCTTTGGACCGATGACCGGTCTGCTGTCGCAAATGAAAAGCAAACATTCGACTTCAGTCATCTGTTCTGACAGAGTGTTTTTGACAGTCGCGCCGCAACTATATAGGGAACACAGCATACAGTATTTTAACCTCTTCCCCCAGTCGAGATAGCGGTAGCGCCAGGTGGGGGAAGGGTTCATGCCCCCGTCGGGGAAGGCTGGCTCCCTATCGGAGAAGTTTGACAGTTTCGTAGGGGAGTCTTAGTCGAAGGTACGCAGTCCCTGACGACAACTAATCGACGGTTTACCTGTTTTTTGCTCTCAAGAGGATAATTTCTGTAATAAGAACCCAAAATTTTCGGCACGCTACGCGCGCTGTAGAGTCACTCTATTTTTTCAATAGTTCCATTCCACATAGCAGGATAGCACAAGTCCTGTCCACCTTAGCAAGTAACATATGGTAGAATACATAGTTTATGTAAAGGTCGTAACTTTCATCCCATATCGCAAAGCCTAGTTGGTCTTTTCTTGTGTGTGTCATGCGGTACAGTCAGTTGATGAGCGACTTACGGAGCAAAGTTTGGCTATTTCATCGTGTAGTCCAGGTGGTTTCGATACAATGTCTGTTACACCCGATACGGTCTACAAACCCTACAGTTCTTTTTTCGTTTCGTCATATGTTTTATGTGTACGCCTATCAAAAAATTTCGCCCGCTTCGCGCGCTTTTCAATTTCACGATCCAGATTCAAAGAACACTAACAGTGCGCAACTCGGATCATGAAGTATTAAGTGATATAATGCAAAACATGCCTGCAATTGCATGGGATAAAGAGGCTCCCACATTTGCCCTTCTCATCATACCCTCGAAATAGGGAATGTCGGAACTTGGGGTAGCTGACATGGCCCGGCCCCCTGTTGGAAAAATTCTGCCCCCACCCATGGTCAGTTTACTTATGTTGGCTTTCTTAAGGGTAATTTCTGGGATAAAACCCAAAATTTTCGGTACGCTTTGTCCACTCTTCCTCAGTTGTACTTATAGCTAAATATAGTGCAAAAGCTTTCCACCTTTTCAAGTTAATAAGTAGAATACATGGATTTATGTAAATGTCGGGAATTGAATCTCATTTCGCTAAACCTGGTTAACGTTCACTTGCGTCTGTCGTACGGTACGACTAGTGACTCGAGGAGGGAAGCACAATAAAGTTATGCCCGATAGGGCCCAACTGTCCGCTCAATTGTTCTATATAAGCTTTAAATTAGTACAAATTCTTATAAGTATAGGCTTACCCAAAAAATTTTCGCGCTTTGCAATTTCACCGTTTAGATTCCAGTTTTTGCATGTCTCTTGGTTTGTCCTTTCTTTGTCAATATGCGGTAAGTTGTGTAATCGCTGACGTTTATGGGAAACAAAATTTAAAAAAAAATAAATGTGCCCTTTTTATGTTGGACCCCCCCTCAGAAAAGACCCTAGATCCGCCCCTGTAAGTTCACTTAGTATACCGTGCGGTATATTAACAAAAGTGTAGCCACTAAATAACTGCAATGTCTGGGAAGGACGTGATGCTGTATCCTACTCAACATGTCTTAATTTGTAACAAGCACAATCCAGGAATCAAATCAAATAAAAAATAAAAAAAACTAACAAAATGTTCATTTGCGCATATCTAGCATATCAAGTTATATCTGGCTTGATATGGCCATATAAAACTTTATTTGCATATCTGGCATGGATTTTTATCATGTTATATCTGGCTTGATATGGCCATATAAAACTTTATTTGCATATCTGGAAAGGCATTTCATCCATTATATCTGGCTTGATATGACCATATATATAAAACTTTATTTGCATATCTGGAATTGCATTGTAGTATCAATTTATATCTGGCTTGATATATATAAAACTGTATTTACATATCTGGACAGACATTTCATCAATTTATATCTGGCTTGATATGGCCATATAAAACTTTATTTGCATATCTGGAATTGCATTGTATCAATTTATATCTGGCTTGATATGGACATATAAAACTGTATTTACATATCTGGTCAGCTAGACATTTCATCAATTTATATCTGGCTTGATATGGCCATATAAAACTTTATTTGCATATCTGGAAAGACATTTCATCAAGTTATATCTGACTTGATATGGCCAACTTTATTTGCATATCTGGGCTGGCATTTCATCAAGTTATATCTGGCTTGATATGGCCATATAAAACTTTATTTGAATATCTGGAATTGCATTGTATCAATTTATATCTGGCTTGATATGGACATATAAAACTTTATTTGCATATCTGGGCTGGCATTTCATCAAATTATACCTGGCTTGATATGGCCATATAAAACTTTATTTGCATATCTGGAAAGGCATTTCATCAAGTTATATCTGGTTTGATATGGAAATATAAAACTTGATATAATGTATCAAGGCATCTAAATCTGGCTATGTACATTTGGCTTGATATGGCCATATTAAGGCTGTATTTAACCAGATATATCCAGATATCAACCCATATCTGGATTTGGAGTAAGGGCCGGAACCTAAGATCGCATGTCTTTAGGACCTTCCTAATCTCTTTTGCCATGCAACTCCCAGGGGTGGCATCGACAAACATAACCGTTTCATCATCCCCACCTCGGCTATACCAAGTGTTCCTTTTTATTCGTTTCTGTCTTTCCCTTTCTCTTCTATTCCAATTCTTTGGTCTGTACATTGGTTCTTTTTCCTCCTCTTTCCTTATTTAAACTTTACAGGGCAACGTTGTTGCTGAAAATTTGCGGTGTCTTTTAAAATAAATTGGAGTCTGAAATGGCTTCGGTGTACCGTTTTATTGTTCAGTGTGGGCTCTACTTAACATCAGGTGTCTCAGCCGTGAAGTTACAAATGTACATAAATATATTATGTAAGGAAACAAATATTCAATTCCTGAAGCACTGAAAGACTAAGTGTGATACACAAAATATTGTACTGCACAGATGTTTGTAAAGACTGGACATCGTACCAGCATCGCAGCTATAAAAGCTGTCTTGAATGACATTGACAGCAGTTGATCGGTAGCGTCACGAATGCCGATTGCACGTGACTTTACTGCCCCGCCTTATATTCCTTTGGTAGTGTGAGATAAGGGGCCAATCGTTCCTGCGAAGGGTTGTGCGGGGATCTAATTGGGGTGTAGCTCCAGACAAATTCAAGCTATAAAAATGATGAGAGTAATTAATTTCACTTCATTGGTGAATTATTTCCATGATCAAAGTTGATGCTGATTAGATATCCGACCAAAAGATGAATTATTTATATACAAAGTGACTATATGTTGTTTGCGTGTCAAGGTCTGCAGAACTACTGGCGATCTTTTCGTTATAATAAGGGATTAAAGCCGATCGAGTGGCTGAAGGCCACTCCTTCGGAATTGGGGCTTCTAACCAACGGAAGAATGGGAAAAAAAATCAAAGAAACTACAAGGGCAGGCTGGGGAAGGATGAGTCCTTGAAAGAAGTGGATCGAATGGTCTGGACAAAAGCCCTGGGAAATGTCAAACTAAAGTCACCTAATGAAAAAAGAAAAAGAGAGATCCCGGCACCGACTGTTCCGTTCCCCGGAGAACCGGGTAATCACTCACAGGAACTCTAGCCGGTGCCATCTAGCCTAATCTGGGTACCCCACCCCCCTCCCTCAACCAAACGAACCACTTCTTTCCAACTACGAAAGTTAAGAATATCAAGCGGGGTTTTAGTATTATTTTTTGGTTGAGTGAGTAATGCTTTTATGAAAATTTCTTTTGCTGTTGGGTCGTTTGCGAGGTAGGAGAGGGAAAGCTTACTGGCGATCTTGCACCAGGGAGTTGCTATATATAGCAACTCTCTGCTTGCACTTGGCCGTCCAAGCCTCGTGTGCCTCTTATACAGTTCCCTGATTGGGCAAAAGTTGTGACGCATCCCTAAAATAAAAAAAAATGTTAAGAGGTGAAGTCACCGCGTTTCTTTTTTTCTGCAGTACGGAATAGCAGACAAAATTTTGAGCTACCTGTTTTGCAGAAAAAAGAAACGCGGTGGATTCACCTGAGTCTTGAACAAGGCCGGCTAGCCTCATTTTTTCCTACGAGGTTATGGGCAAATTTGATTTTCAAAATTTTTCAAATTTGTTTCAAAATCATGGTGGGGTGAACAGTTAGGATACAGGTTGCTGCATTTAGGGTTATTTGGCCTGTTCTTTCATCGTCCGGTGTCAGAATTAATAGAGTAAAAAGGTGGAAAAGCTGTCATTTTGGAACTAGGGGTGCGGCCTATTTCAAAGAAGCTGATTGGTCCATTGGCATGATTTGCCCATAACCTCGTGGGAAAAAAATTGTTCGGCCGGCTAGACAGAGGCTCATTGGAAGGTACTATAGGTTGGCATAAATCAGGCTCAGTAAGCTAGCAGCTCAAGCCAGGGGTGTAGTAAAAATAGATTTGACTCTGTAGCCTGCTAAGAAACCAAGGCGTCGATCGACACAATAAACATGAAATTTACCAGTTTAATTTTGATCACTGCAATGGTTGTAACCATTGTTGGTGCAAAACCTCCACACATTGTGTTCATACTAGCTGATGATTATGGGTTCCACGACATCGGATACCACAGTCACATTGCGAAGACTCCCAATCTCGACATGTTGGCAGCAAATGGCACGAAATTAGAGAATTACTACGTTCAGCCGATATGCACTCCAACGAGGAGTCAGTTAATGAGTGGCCGTTATCAGGTATTGAATCTACTTTGTCGATCAACGTCATCATCATCACCAGCCAGACTGGAAAATATGTAGGCCTATACTGCACCAAAATATCTTTGGCCTGCAGTAAAGACCATGTGCACCAATTTGATGGCGTGATTTTCTTGTTTTTCAAATACACACTGTACTTAAAACACCGTACAACAATTTGGCATGGCGTAAAAATTGAGAACAGAGGTGACTGTCGTAAAAATTGGGTGTAGCAGATAGGCCTTTGCACTTTCCAGACTGGGCCAAAGGCCGTTTTGTCACAGAGTACTTTAGGCCAAGTAAAATAACGTTTCCTGGCCCCGCCTGAATCCGTTTTTGTGACTGCATCCTTTTTTTTCTATTTTTGAACAGTGTAACAGTAATCTAGTTTAATTTCAGCACCTTCGGGTCCTTTCCACAATTGCGGCAATATGCCTTAAAAAGGAACGACTGGACACTGCGACTACAGTCTGTTTTTACCACAACTTCACCGAGCAGCGCATGAACGTGATGGGATAACTACAAGACAAGTTTATTTTGATTAATATACTCACTTACAGTTGTGCATGCGACTTTTTTGTCTTCTTTTTCAAAATTTCAGGCAGTTTTGACATACATGTGCATAAAAAACAGGGCCTCGTGCTCCTTTTCTGAAAAATGCTGGACGGGACATATTTTTTTAACTTGGCCTTATGTACATGTAGCTATCAATGTCATGTCCACCATGTAATCAAAATTAAACTCACATCATTTCCAAACTCTGTCAAAGTTTAAGTTAAATCAAGTTTGCATTAAGTGGTGCATTAAAGACTCAATTGTGCTGGGTCAGATGTAGCCCTTGAACAGTGCTGCTGTCCAGAGTGCATTCCATGCACTCCAATCTGAAGATCTTCGGGTTGGAATTGGCATTTTCCTTATAGTTTCAATTGTTTTTCTTGGCGTAACTTCGACGTGGGCCTGACATGGAATGCACTATGGGCTGCTGTGTGTTTCTGTTACACTTAGGACTCCATCACACCCCTTGTGCACTGTGTACAAATTTTTCAAATCCTGGATTTGCAGGATTTGTAGGTAAGCTATCATGACATGAATCCTCTTTTAGCCCAAAGTTATCAAGGAGCTGACCACAGCTTATCTCTTGTATTGAAGGTAATGAATCTCAGCTCTATCAGCCCAATGTGCATCCAAGTGAGTAATTACTTGGTACTTGCCATCTAGCTAGTGTAAACTGCATCTTTTGTTATCCCTAAACTAGACCATTCTTGAAATCACTCATGTACAGCATGTCTTGCACTCTAAATGCTGCTTGTACATCTTGGAGGAGTTTGCTTATCTTGCCAGAACAAAAGCAGCAAGGAAACCACAAAACAAACAAAGCAGTCTGAAAGCAGACTAATCCCCTTTTCCTGTGTTGTGCCTGCCAACCTGGGATTTTAGCTGTAAAAGAAGATGCACAGCATGATACAATCAGGGGTCGAAATTCCCACTGTTCCGCTGTTCTGAGAACAGTGATTTTAGTGCCGGAATAGTAACTTTTCAAAAGCCACTGTTCCGTGGAACAGTGTTTTTCCACAAGAAGCAAAGTGCATATAAATATACGCACATGCTAATCTCTGATAAAGTAATCCCCGAAAATTTTGGCATAAGTATGAAATGCAATCTCCTTCCACCGTTACCAATTAAAGTCAGTTACACTTGCACG
This sequence comes from Holothuria leucospilota, assembly GCA_029531755.1. Classification (NCBI taxonomy): domain Eukaryota; kingdom Metazoa; phylum Echinodermata; class Holothuroidea; order Aspidochirotida; family Holothuriidae; genus Holothuria; species Holothuria leucospilota. The sequence continues at coordinate 17,268 of JAIZAY010000656.1, forward strand.
TGTTATTCCCTATGCTGCATGGTACGGTACTGTGTAAACGCACATACTGAAGTTTTACTACCAAACGCAGAAAAACTTTTAGTATAGTATGTCATTATTGCCCTGCAAGCGAAGGTCATCTTACATCACCCTTTGTCTTGCGTGGTTTGTTCCAAATGACCTCTTAACTATTCATTGATAGTCCCTCCACTTTATTGTGTTTTTAGGGGGTTTTGTATTAATATTCCCTCCAAGCTAGCAAGTAAGCACCAATACTTGAAACAACTAAAAGCAATTCTGACGGCTGACATCTTGCAACCAAAGTCAATGGGTCGTAAGTGTTTGCTTTTCCTCGCAAGATCTCCCCATTGACCTACAGTACTGTGTGGAATGATACTTGAATCAAGGTCATGGCGAAGGATACGACTAGAAAGATTTCATGTAAATTTGCTGCGAGAAAATAACATCAGTATGTGCACTCATATGTTGGAGAACCCACTCATTGCTTTGCTATAGCACTAAACCGCAATGCAAAGGATGAGTCAAGCAAAAATATTCCTTTACGGTGGAACTTTTTTGCTCTCACTCAAATCCCACTTGTCTTGCTTGCTGTGCCTCCTGCATCAATTTTGAGTGTTTTTCATCCTACAGTAGGTCTTGGGACACTGCATTGCTAGGTCTCAGGACAATGCAAGATTTTAGGCGATAAATTTGTGCTTAAAAAATAAGAACCAAAAGAAAATCAGGATATCCCACTGGCTAATCCCCACTGCAGGCGAAAATACACCCTCCCCACGTTACGGTCAAGTCGAACAGTCATACCACTTGAATACAGTAGACAGCAATTTGAGACCTAGTTTGCAGTTTGCATGTGTGCACAAACTGTACGTAGGCCGAGGTCTGTGCTCCGGAACAGTAAAATCTGATCTGGAACAGTAATTTTGGAAAAAGCGCTGTTCTGTGGAACAGCAGCAAAAAAATTAAATTTCGACCCCTGACAATACAACTTAATTTACTGCAAGTCTTAATTAGATGTCATAAAATGCATAAAGACTAGGATGGGAGTGTGCTATTAGTAGTAATATTTAATGATCTATAGGGTTTTATCAGTAGTTGCAAACTTTTCAGCATGCTGAAGGACTCCCGCGTGAGAGGCGGATGCTCTGCCACTAGACCAAACTTGCAGCTGTTAGGCCCCATTAAGAAAATAACTTGATTCTCATCAAGTGCTGATATCTGAAAACACCCCTCACCCGGTCTTTTTACACTTTTTACTTCTTTATTACAAATGAATTTGCAGTGTGTTCTTTCTGACGGTGCCCTATTTTATACTATACATTGTGTAGGCTGTCCAGAGTACTCTTCTCACATGACGCTAGAATTCAATAGGAGGATTTAGCCATCAGGCGACTTAATACGTCTATGTTTTTCACCCGGGAAAATGGCCTTTTCCCGGGGAACTTTGGCTAAACGAGCCTATTGAATTCTAGCGGCATGAATTTGGCATAGTCAGTCGCTGGATTTTGAGCAATATTATACATGCAAAAACTGCCAGAAAGGATGTCAGAGGTCAAATTTTCTTATACAAAATGCACATGGAAACAATTATGTCGACCCAGAAGGGTGTTATTCATTAATACCAAATTTAAAAAAAAAAATCCACCTGCCATCCAAAATCAGTTGATGGGAATCAAGTATTTTATTTTTTTGTGGGGGTCTTTAGTGTAGCTGTTATGTTTTAATCACATAAATACCATTACTTGTGAACTTAAAATAGTATAAGTGATAGTGATAGTAAGAGTATTTTAGGGATTCCTTGACTATATTAAAATCAGCATCACAAATGAAGGATTAAAAACCAATGAAATACAATGCCAATGACTGATACATCAAGGATAAATTTCACATTACTTAGCATAGTCCTATATTGTATGTTTCTTTGACAACTGGATAACTTCCCGAGATAATTCCTACCTAGAAATTGCCCATCAACAAATATGTGACCCCTACACTGTTATAAGCAAGGTTACTCCCACTCAGTGATTTCACTGACTCGGGCACCCGGGTCAATGATGCACAACTTTTCATTTTGACGCACAGACACAAAACTTCTGGGGTCAAACTGACGCACAACTTTTTTGCCCCAACAATCAGTAATGATAACGCAGTATTGCCAATACATTCATTGTGCCAATTAATTCACAAAATGTATCACTTTTCAATTCCATACTGATTATCGATAGACTGAATATCAGGCCTGATGTCTTCCAAGAAAAAGATAGTGGAAAAGCATCACAAATATAGAAAATAAACAAAAAACAGGAATAAAGTTTGTTGTATTAAACTCAAATCTGTTCTGACCCCTTCTCTTTTAAATTTGACTCTTGTAAATTTATTTTGAACCCGGTCTGTGACTCCTGACAAAACATGATGAGTGAAAACCCTGCCACTTTGCATGTACAGTATAGCATTGTTTTTGAAATGAAATCTTCCTAACCATAATTTAAACCTGCATCAAATATCACCTTAAGATTGGTAATTAATTGGTAATTAGCATCAGCTAATTGTGCAAAATACATCCTGATTTTATCCCTCTGGCACACAACATCTCCCCAAACTTAACCCTTGGGCATCTCATTAAGGGTTGGTACAAAGTAACTTTTTGTCTTGAAACTAACCATACATGTAGACATGCCACGGTTTATCACAATACCCAAAATAGACTTGAATTCAACAGTTTCTGTGAGGTAAATGCCAAAACTGCTCACATAGAAATAAAATTGACATAACCCCACCTAAAAGGTTCTCGTTCTTTCAGTTTTTTAAAATTCCAAATCCGGTGCACCCCTAGTATTTAAAGGAATTAAAGATTCTTTGTTTCGCAAATGAATAAACCTATGTCAAACATATAAAACTGTTACTGGTAGTGCAAAAAGTTGTTCTCTTATCCTTATCAAAATAGTACCGTTTGAGGAAATTGGCAAAAAAAAAAATAATAATAAAAATAAAGAAAAAAAGAAATTGAAGCACAATTTTTGTAATCAATTAAAGTAAAATTTGCGCAACATGGGCAATATTTCGCAAATGAATAAAAGTAAATAACCAAAGTTAAAAATTAAAAGTGGTTTAAGCAAAAAACTGTTATGCAAACCAAATGAGTAAAAGTGAAATAACCAAACTCAAAAATTAAAACCCTTGTATCCAAAAGTCTTGTGCAAACTGTTTGAGTAATAGGGTAAAAAAAACCCCAAATATCATTTTTGTTATAGGTGTGGTAGGAGTAGGCTTGTAGATCTCAGATCTCTTTGTGGCCAGTATTTTTGAATGCTACCAACCTAATCAGCAACCTACTGTAGCCCCCTTAAAACAACCTGACACTTGTGATCAATGCAATGATGACATACTGTATGGTTTGCTTATGCCATAATTTAGAGTCTCTTGTGTACTGCCGATACAGTAGAAAAGAATCAGTGGTCACATTTCTTGTCATGAAGATGTTACTGTAAGCTTAATTGAAAAGCATTGTAAATGATTGAAACGTACTGTCCTCTTTCATGGATTGTAAATTCCGGTCTTGCCATTCACTGCTTCAAGTTTACATCAGCAGATTCTTTCTGGACTGTGGAAGACTCGAGTTGTAACGTAAAAACAAAACACTACTGAAGAGATAAATGCTGGAACCCAACATGTGAACAGATTGACCCTGGTTGTAAAGGTTGCAGTTTATGGTGTTATGTCCAACATCCTTTCCCCCATCATATCCAACCCCCCTCCTTAAAAAATAATACTTATATTCTTTGTGAATTAAATCTTTGTGGCTGTTTGTGTTAATAGATAATTTAATATTTGGATTTTGGACAGTATTTACATTCTATGATTAACCAGTAGTCCAGTCCTCCTTTGCTCGTAGTATCCCTGCAGGGAAGTGTTAGAAACCAAAAATGGCTGCATGGTATGAAAGTTAAAAAGCTTCATTTTGTTTATCATTACAGATTCATACAGGATTGCAGCATGGAATCATTTGGCCACCTCAACCTCATTGCTTACCCCTAACAGATCCTACCCTGGCTGATAAACTGAAAGAAGCTGGCCATTCTACTCATGCTGTTGGGAAGTGGCACTTGGGAATTTATAAGAAGGCATGCTGGCCAACCAGACGTGGCTTTGATTCCTACTTTGGTATTGTAGCAATTTTGACAAGTAATTCCTATACAACTTCCCCCATCCCGACAATTTTCACAGGGACAGTTGCCCCGGAAAACTCCTCCATGTGAGAATTCCCACCTAGACAATTCCCAATCCAGACAATTTCCTCTTGGAAAATACCCAACCAGAACGATTCTAAATTTTATGGTTTGAAAGTTATCTTTGGGGTGATTGTCATTAATTGAACTTGTTGAGTAGGAATTGTCTGGGACGAAATTGCCTGGTGGGAATTATTTTTTGGGGTAGTTGTCCAGGTGAAATGGTACAGGTGGTATATTGTCTAGAGGGGAGTTGAGGGGAGTGAAGAGGTCACAATTTGAAGGTAATTGCATGAATGACTCTGAAAACATTGTCTTTTCTTGTTTTTGGTTGAAATGACAAGAAAGTAATCAGTACAGTCAGGTGTACAGGTATGCATGTATGTGTGTGTTGAAGTAATAAATGTACCACCTCAGTTTTGGAAATGAGATTGAAAAAGGAAACTAGTGTCCAGTGAATCTGAAGTGCGCCTCAGCATAAACTGGTGTATCAATAAGTAAATATTGACTGCTTTAATGATGTGCACTTACTGCAGTTATACCGTCTGCAATATTGAGACATATCTTTTGTTGTTTCAGGATATCTAACTGCAGGTGAGGACTACTATAGCCACAAGCGGGGTTGTGGTATGCCAGATTTCCCGACTTGCAAACAGTGGTATGGTCTAGATCTCTATGACAATGAGCAGGCTACGTGGGACTACCAACAGGAATATTCCACCTTTTTGTTTGTCAACAAAAGCAAGACCATCATAACTTCTCATGACAAAAGCAAAGTTAGTAAACACTTTTGTGCAAAGTGGGATAGCAGTTTTAAAAGTCACATGATTTAGGAAAGAATGGTACATCCCAGAACAGACTGGTAGTGTCTTGTTTTGGTACAATGGGGATGTTGTTAACAGGGCTGTAAAGCCAGAGTCTGGACTCAGATTTGAGTCTCTACAGTATCTTACTAGACTAGGACATGGCCTGAAGTGGGAGGTTCCGGAATCAGAAGTGGCAAAGATTTGCGCTGCAGAGCTAAATTTTAGCTGTATCTGAGTCAACAAAAATGAAAGTTACATTTTCTTGAGGCTACATTTTAATTGGTGTACAGTCAGATACATGAATAGTAACACACAATCAACAAAATTACAGGGAGAGCTAGACTATGAAATTCACTCCTAAGACAAGATTTTTATAATCAAATGTACTTAGCATAAAATGCATTTGTATGAGATGCTACATAGTCAAATGGCTTAGCTGGGAATTGGCCAGGAATTGTGGAATTTGGCTTTGAATTGGGTTAGTGTGTGGACTTGGGTACATGGTTCTTATAGCAAGAACAGTTGTGAAAGTTATGTAAATTTGATGTGATGTAATATAGGTTGTGTGATGAGAAATTGCCTGTACATGGCCAGGGGTTTGTATAGTGAAATTGTCAACTGGCTTTAGTCTACGTATGGTATGTGCATCTCTGCCATCAAGTATGCTGGCTATAATATTGTAACATAATAAACACTCAATAGCCATTGGTGATCATGATGTATGTCTTCCTCTAGAGACATTACGTGTTTTCAATAACATCTCCATTGCCGAGTCATTCTTCAAGGGTTGTTGAGTATCATCTGAGTATGTTACACAACTGCACATCACTTTTCCTAAAGTACAGTATGTTCTAGGGCTGGAAATAAAACATGGGGTAAGGTCATTTTCAGGCTGCTGTAGCTTTAGGGTTTATTTGTCCATCACAAAGGGTTCCAAAGGTCAAATGGATTCTGTGTCATGTATGTTTGGTTGTAGTTTGTTAGAAAAGGCACAAATGCTAAGGTAGTCTTTGCCAAAAATACAAAGGCCATAGCCTCTGTGGCTTTTGTTTATTTCCAGCCCTGATGTTCTGCAAATAATGTGGGCATTCTTTTGTACAAATCTGATAGTTTGCATTACTAAGTGTTTTGCTTTTCGATGTTTCAGTCCCTATTCCTTTACTTACCATTGCAAGCTGTTCATAGTCCGCTTGAAGTTCCACAAAAGTACAAAGACCTCTATCCTAACATCACAGACAAAGCTCGACAAACTTATTTAGGGATGGTTAGCTGTATGGATGAAGGTATTGGTAACATCACACAACATCTTATTGATGAAGGCCTTTGGAATGAAACCCTCATCATCTTCTCCACAGGTAAATTAAAAACACTTCAGATTTCCTCATTTTGCTCATTATCGTAAGCTTCTGTTGCTGTACTCTACATTTGGAGCTCTTTGACGTCATCAAACAATAAAAGACAAAAGATATCGCCGATTTTCCCTTCACACCCTGTCAGAGAATGTTATTACAACAAAAGAAAAAATAACACCAAATGTGTGTCCCCATTGACAGTGCCCATTGTGGAACTTGCAGTACCCGTTTGCAAGAAAGAATTGATCATTTAAAGGAAGGTAGGAAGAAGTGGTCAAAATCATTCTCAATTTCGCTGAAAACATACAACTCAAGGACATTTAATATATTATTCTGCTAACGATCTGCAGTTATGTACTGGTCTTCACTAGGGCACAACGTAAACCTGTTAGAAAGTCTGCAGTAGGTATATTATTCTCAGCACGCATGAAGTTGTGTCACATGACTTGTACGTAGCTTCTGGTTGACGCAATGGGCGATGATGACCAGGGACAAAAAATATAGAGTCCAAATCTATTAAAATTGAAGCCATCTCTGCAACATCCTGACAAATTTATGGTTGGAATGTTCTAGCTATTACGTCTAAAAGAGCAATGTAATGATAAAAATATTAGCGCACCTGACCTTTGTTGTGTATGTTACGGGATGTTTTGGTTTCGACTTTTGAGATCGTAGCGAGAATCTTTACGTACTGAAGGCACTGCAGATATTGTGTACTACAATTCCGCAAGTTTTCCACGGCCGATTTCTGTACGGCATATTCCTTGTTCAGTCACATCCCTGTTTTGGAGGTCTTAATTTAAAGGGATCCGAGCAAACAGAGTCCACTCCGCACGGAAGCTATTCTTTGTTACCGAACTAAGTGTCATAATATCTGAATATGGTAACTTTACTCCTTTGCATTCTCGTGCTTTTTTCATAATACAAATGCCTGCACAAATTACAGGCTGTTCCTACAAGCAGGGAGATGGATTACCAGCTCCTTGCTGCAAGCTGAGGGACTTCTTGAACTGTGCGGGGTACAGTGACTTCTCATACTGTCATAGTGACTATCATAAGCCTGGAAGCCAATGGCTTTTGATTGGTTTCCTTGATAAGAGAAACCAATGTATTCATGATGGCATGTGTTTATGTGTGTGTGTGTGTGCATGTGTGTGTGTGTCTGTGATACTTTGCTCGTTAACACGATATCTCAAGAAGGGAAACTGACAGTTCTCAAACATGGTACAGAGATGCCCCATATTGAGAGGAAGAACCCTATTGTTTTTGGTGGGGGTCAAAGGTCACCTGGGGTCAAACTCTGAAAACCTTGTTAACACGATATCTCTAGGTAGAAAGCTTGGATGAATTTTATATGTAGTAGGTAGATGCATTATGGTAAGAGGAAGAACACTAGTATTTTTGGTCGGGGTCAAAGGTCATCTGAGGTCACCAGGGGTCAAACCCTGAATACCTCGTTAACACAATATCTCAAGTTAGGAAGCTTGGATAAATTTCATACATAGTATGTAGATGCATTATGGAAAGAGGAAGAACCCTATCGTTTTTTGGTGGAGTTCAAATGTCATCTGGGGTCACCGGGGGTCAAAGTCTGAAAACCTTGTTAACACTGTATCTCAAGGTAGGAAGCTTGGATAAATTTCATACTTTGTATGTAGATGCCTTGTTGTGATAGGAAGAACCCTATCATTTTTGGTAAAGGTCAAAGGTCTTTTGGTGTCATTGGGAGTAAAACTCTGTAAACCTGTTAACATGATATTTCGAGTTAGAAGGCTTGGATAAATTTCATACTTTGTGTGTAGATGATTTATGTAAAGAGGAAGAATCCTATTGTTTTTGGTGTCATTCAGGTGTCATCTGGGGTCACCTGGGGTCAAACCCTAAAAACCTTGTTAACATGATATCTCAAGATAGGAATAGCTTGGATAATTTTGTACTTTTTGTGGAGATGATTTATGAAAAGAGGAAGAACCCTACTGTATTGTTTTTGGTGGGGTTCAAAGGTCATCTTGGGTCAGTGAGGGTTACCATCTGAAAACCTTGTCAACAGGATATCTTGAGGTAGAAAGCTTTGATAATTTCATACTTTGTATGTAGATGCCCTATAGTGAGAGAAAGAACTATATCATTTTTGGTGGAGGTGAAAGGTCATTTGGGGTCACTGGGGGTCAAACTCTGAAAACCTTGTTGACACGATATCTTGATGTAGGAAGCTTGGATGAATTAGTAAGTAGATGCATTGTGATTAGACAAAGAATCCTATTGTTTTTGCCCCCTGTGGGCTGGGGGTTGTAGAATATGCACAGTATTTCCCGCCTGTCATAAGACCAGGCTTCGACAAATTCTTTTTTCATTACTTGTCCATCGGGCTAGCTGTTCTCTTAGTCTGCTTGTCCGCATGAATATCTACTTGTCCACTTTTAATATGCCTTTGAACTCCTTTTTGGAGGAGGCTTCACAAGGGTACTTGCCCGGCGGGCTGTGATGTTGAACAATGCACTTGCCCGAGTAAGATTTTACTTGTCCCGGACTGTCGGGCGGGGGATTTGTCGAACCCTGCGTAAGATGCGACTAAAGGGAATCACTTGCACTGTATTTGAGCTGTATTTGAAACCAAACTTGAACTTGAACCGTTTTTGAAACCATATTTGAACTTTACCTTTTTATCTAGTTAACACTATGTAACACGTTCGTGTTGGTGTGTCGTTAAATCTCATCTAACTAACATCTATCTAACCTATTGTTTTGGTGGAGGTCAAAGGTCATCTGGATTCACCAGGGGTCAAACCCTGAAAACCTTGTTAACAGGGTATCTCGAGGTAGGAAGCTTGGATAGATTTCATAAGTATGCAGATGCCTTATGGTGAGACTTAGAACTCTGCTGTTTTTGGTGGTGGTCAAAGGTCATCTAGGGTCACCAGGGGTCAAATTCTGAAAAGCCAAGATTGTCATCTGGGGTCACCAAAGGTCAATGGGCAAAATTTCCCAAGAATTCTCAAGATCAAATATGAACACAAAACTGTATTTTTCCAATATGTTAAGATAGCATTTGAACAGTGACTGAAAGAAATGGGACATGACATTATTTGGAATAAAACATACATATATCATCGAAACCTCAATGCATTTTTACATTCTGGTTAACTTAATTTTGGTGAAGTACTGTATAAGTTACAAGTATATTACTTATTGCAAAAGATTAATGCCATTTTTTTGTTAATGGTGCTGAGTCTTTTCCCTTTTACATCAAACAATCATGTTTGGTGATTGTTAGACACTGAGGAGTGAAGGAAGGAGGGGGAAGGGGGGATGGAAGGGTGGGACAGGGATTTTACAGTACACAGTGATTGTATTTGTGTATACCTAGTATTTTGAAAAGAATATAGGTCTATATTTGTGTTTGCGATTCTTTTCCCAACCTCCTTCCTATCTAGCATTAGGTGAATTAATAAGTTTTAAGTTTATTACATTAATGAGTAAAGCCCTCCCTGCGATTTCTTACATCTTCGTTTACTGAAAATACCGACATACGTGGGTCGCATCTCTTGGCATCTAGATATTTCTTGTTCTGTTATAGTTGTTATTTATAGCTTTTGTGCTATTTGTATACCTGGTAGCCACTGATACTTTTCACAATTTTAGTTTAAATGTGCAGCAGCGAAAGTATAGTTACTCACCAGTGGAAATCAATTGTCTATTTCAGATAATGGAGGTCAGATACATGAAGGAGGAAACAACTGGCCCCTAAGAGGCTGGAAGGGTTCCTTATGGGAAGGAGGAACCCATGGGGCTGGGTTTGTAACAGGTGGTGCTCTTCCTCAGAAACAGTGTGGAACTGTAAACCAGGAATTAATTCATGTTTCTGACTGGTTTCCAACAATAGTTTATGGTGTAGCAGGCTGGAATCTGAATGGTACATCTTTGGATGGGTTTAATCAATGGCCAGCAATCAGGTTTGTATTAATGTACCTTACACTTCATACCAGTCCACCAATCATGGTTGCCTGGAGGTTCAAAAAATTGTTAGGTTTAGTAACCTTCCACATTTCATTTGTTGCGAATTGAATTATGAATAGATGAATGACTAGACTAGGAGACATCCACGCCCAATCAATCTGAAACTGCATTCATCTGGGTGTTGTGTAAAAAAGTGTTAATTTACAGAGCTCTGTACTAGAGTCTTCAGTAGGGTTGAGACAGACAGAACAGTAATACCAGATGTACTGTCAGTAGTCAGATTTATCAAGTTGTTCATTGGTGAAATAAAGATCAAGACAATCTTGACCTGTCTGTGTTTGGTACAAAGGTGATGACCAAATGTGGTATATGTGACCAAAATTACTCTCAGGCGCTCAGCTTTAAATACGAGCATTTCTTTGCAAAGTCAGTCATGATTGGGTATTGAAAAAATGGTCGATTCATGCCTTCCAGTGGGTGTAAGCAGACTGTCGTTGACTCATGCATTAGCTGCAGGTAGATTATAAATGACATGTGCTACAATTTAATAAACTGCTTTGCCATTCCCATTAGATGATCCTTATACAGAGCTGTGAACAACAAAATTTAAAAAATTTAATTTCTAGTGAATCTCAATGTTTGTGATGGTTGTGACTCTGTTGTGGAATGACAGTGGGTGGTACTTTTGAATTCTCAGTGCACACAGGTCTTCAATACAGTTTGTGTCAAAACTCTTTGATCAACTCGGTATTTCACTTTTCAACATGCTGAAATCTTTCCCCTACTGATGGTCTGTCCCCTTCTCTCTTTGCTTGAATGAACAGTATCAACAAATACAAGATAAGAAGCTGACCACACAGTTTGCTCTCACCCTTGCATGCATTTACAGGACAAACACAGACCCACATCTCTGTATGGATCAACTCTCTCATTGTTTACATAGTGGTCTCTTGGAGTATGCTTGAGTGACTTAAGCAGGAAGTCGGGTAAAATTTAATCTCCCCATCTAGTCTTTCTTTTGATGTTGTGTCGGGTGAAATTCCTTATAGGGAAGAAAATGCGCCATGAAAATGGTTTAATAGGTGATTAGTTTACATGTGCAAAGTAATTTTCTTTGAAACCTAATGTTGATGTAACTCCTTGCAATTTACATTCTGGTAAATGTTTATCAACATAAAGAGGCAATGCTGAAACAAGATTTTATGATATTAAACATGTGAATATTATACAGCTAGGTGCAGTACCATTCAACTGTATGTGAAGTCATAAGTTATGAGTCTGCCTTGTATTAAAACTAAACTTTTCCCAGCTTAGGAGTTAGAACGTTAGTTTTCAAGCATTATTGAAAATGTGTCAGCATGCTTCCAATTACATTTCCCTTAAACTGGTATGCATACATCTGACCGTTCCTACAAACTATTTCTCTGCAGTGATGGACAACCTTCTTTACGTCAAGAGCTCGTTCACAACATAGATCCACTTTTTGCACCTGCCAGATTGTCTGGGAACAAGTGGACAGCGCCCTCAGTATTCAATAGCAGTATTAGGGCAGCAATACGAGTTGGAGATTGGAAGCTGATTACTGGAAATCCAGGTGAAATTCAGTAAAAGTTTTATTTTACATCGTAGAACCCATATGCAGCATGAATACTTTCACTCCTAGAAATTCAACATAGTGAAATTGGGGGCCTAGGAAATAAGGGGCAGAAGTTATCCAAGCTAGATGACATTGATAGCCCTCCTATCTCTCCCCTTAGCTTGTGATTCTTACAGCTAATTAGTTGATTATCCTCCCCACCGACCACAAGATCTGCAGTGCGGTCAGGGCAGTTACTATCTATTGTGCAGATGCAGTGAAGTGGAAATAAATTGTAAAGCTAGCTTGCACTGCTCTTCTTCTGGTTGTAGCCTGAGCAGTCTGTTGATCACCAAAGTGTAATACAGTAGTGGACACAGTGTGCTCGAAACTGTGGGACTTTCCCGAGGTCATCTCCTTTGTTTGAACACATTGCAGTCTTGTAGAATTACACTGGCCAGACCAACCGTGAAATCGCTGCGATAACAGGTGTATCAAGTGTTAGCAGGCTAGATGTAGCAGAAAATCGTGAAGCGGGTGTGTCTAATGTGCTCTGACCCGATCGTAGCTAGGCATATTTGATCGGGTTGGACGTAAGCCCTACAATCCTAGGGCGAGATTTTGCGCTATGAAGCATTGTATTGCAGATTTTGTCAGTTGGTTGTGTGCTTTTTTCGCTGCTAGACATTGTTTTCAGTGTGGTACATGTCGATTAAAACATGATTAGCCCAAGCATACTTCCCATACCTCTTCTGCTTGGTTGTTATAGTTATTTGAACTATTTCTTAGTGGAATTCTTTCCTGATGGCCATGATTTCACCTATATAGCAATGTTGAAATATCAGTTTCAAGCCTGTATAGTATTATCTTGAATGATGATGTACCATTCTCCATTTTGATCGACTCAAATTTGTAATTTGTCCTCTTCAGACAGTTTCAGTGTGCACTGTAGACAAATAGTCCCAGACTTGACCGTCACTAGGCAGGCTCGCACTGGCATTTGGCAGTGAAACACTTCTTTGGAAATGTCCATACCTACAGCACATGCTTTTGTCGTTAAAATTTTGCCAGACACTTATAAATCCTGTTGGTTTTAGCCACACATGTGCAAAGCCTTAAAGTTTAGGAAGAAATTTCTTACCATAGCTAGCCTGTAGCCTGTGATGCAGACCTTGTGTCTGGATAGCGTCAAACTTGCCAACTCTCACGGTTTCGCAGTGAGGTCCCACAGTTTCAAGCATTGTCTCACAGTGAAAATGCCAGATCTCATGGTGAAAATAACTTTGAGGCAATGCCAGATAAGTTTCCTTACTTAGCCTAGACCAAGATCAGTGCTTTCCATCGTTTGTTTGGCCTTAGTTTTTATTGAATTGCAGATGTATCATTGTCAGAAAAGTGAGTTATTTAGCAAAAGATTTTCCACAGGAGATACTTCATCAGGCTATTTTATCACATTTTTCAGCTTCTAGATTTATATTGACATTCCATTCTGGTGTATGGAAACCTTAGCGACCATTGAACTGCAGCTGTTAATTGTATGTGCAATGTGTTTGGTTGTTCACACTATCATATGCTTGTAACAATCAGCGTTGTTAAAAATCTCCAGGTTTGAGATGTGATTTCCATGTTTTCATGCAACATAGATGCAACAACCTCAAGATTTGCCATTTCTGAGGTTGGCAAGTCTGTATAATGCTGACATTCTGGATAGTTCTTGAGATAGTGGGGCCCTCTCAGAAAACGGAAAGCAATGCATCATGGTAAACAGCCAAATATTGTCTTTAAGTGCAGCTGTGATGATATTCTTTCAATGTACATTGCTGTGCAATTTCACTATACTGCATTAAAGAGTTGAGTTGACTCAAGAGGTTTTTGATTCCTTGCTGAAGGCAGGCAAGGAATCTATGCGATGGTGATGTCGTGTGTGTGTGTGTGTGTGTGTGTGTGTGTGTGTGTGTGTGTGTGTATGTGACGGCTTTGCTTGTTTACATGATATCTCAAGAAGGGAAAGTTGGACAGTTCTCAAACTTGGTACATAGATGGCCCATATTGAGAGGAAGATCCCTATAGTTTTTAGTGGAGGTCAAAGGTCATCTGGGGTCACCAGGGGTCAAACCCTGAAAACCTTGTTTACAGGTATCTCAAGGTAGGAAGCTTGGATAGATTTCATACTAAGTATGTGGATGTGTTATAGTAAGAGGAAGAAGCCTATTGTTTTTGGTGGAGGTCAAAGGTCATCTGGGGTCACCGGGGGGTCAAAGTCTGAAAACCTTGTTTACATGATATTTCAAGGTAGGAAGCTTGGATACATTTCATACTAAGTATATGGATGTGTTATGGTAAGAGGAAGAACCCTATCATTTTTGGTGGAGGTCAAAGGTCATCTGGGGTCACCAGGGGTCAAAGTCTGAAAACCTTGTTTACACGGTATCTCAAGGTAGGAGCTTGGATAGACTTCATACTAAGTATGTGGATGTGTTATAGCCAGAGGAAGAAGCCTATTGTTTTGGGTGGAGGTCAAAGGTCATCTGGGGTCACAGTCTGAAAACCTTGTTTACACGATATCTCAAGGTGGGAAGCTTGGATAGTTTTCATACTTAGTTTGTGGATGTGTTATGGTGAGAGGAAGAACCCTATCATTTTTGGTGGAGGTCAGAGGTCATCTGGGGTCACCGGGGGTCAAAGTCTGAAAACCTTGTGTGCACGATATCTCAAGGTAGGAAGCTTTGGTAGATCTCATGCTTAGTATGTGGATGTGTTATCGTTAGAGAAAGATACCTATTGTTTTTGCTGGAGGTCAAAGGTTATCTGGGGTCACCAGGGGTCAAACCCTGAAAACCTTATATGATATCTCAAGGTAGGAATCTTGGATAGATTTCATACTAAGTATGTTCATGTGTTATGGTGCGAGGAAAAACCCTATTGTTTTTCATGGAGGTCACAAGCCATTTGAGGTCATCAGAGGTCAAAACTGAAACTTTGTAAACATGTCATTACAAGATTGGAAGCACAGACAAATCCCTTCTTTTTTTTCATTTTTTTGGTTATTCAAGTTTTAGTTCAAAGGTCATGTGACATGAGCTGACATGAGAAGAGGTCAAATTGTGACCACATCATAAAAAATGATGTAGTAGAGAAGTATAAATTTGATGGATGAACCTCAGTGTAGCAAAGCACCCTCCTTTCGGCAAGGAATCACTAAACCTTTTGGCTTTCTGGTTTCTCCAAAGAGCAATGCTAGTGGAATGTACAAGTATTTACAAAAGTATTTACAAATGATTCAGCAAACAGTGACATGGACAAGAGGCGAATACTTCCATTTAAGGAAATTGTCTAGATGACCAGTTAGTGGAGAGACAAAGAATGTTACCATTTAAGGCTAATTCCGATAGCTAACAGTAAAAGAATTTTTAACTCTTGACCAAGTCTAAAAACTGTGGTTATTTCATGGAGAAGGAATTTTACCATTTAGAGTAATGCCCTGCCCCTTCCTTGAATGGACAGAGGGAACCAAGCTAAGATTAATATAGGGGGAAAATTACTGAAATGTCACTAAGAAATGCAGATTGCTTAAGAGATACATGAGGCTACTCTCAGAAAAGGTTGACCTTGTTGTGACTTAGTCATTTTGTGGAAGTCCCTGAGACTTTGTTATATTTGTGAGGTTTGGTGTCAACTGAATTAAGGAAGTCTGACATAGCCAAATTTTTGGGTTGCTGGACCCCACTGTATTAGCTTGTCTATATTCAGCAAGTTGAATTTAAAGATTCTGGTATCAAGAGGAACTAATTGTAATCATCCGTCCATCGTATGTTTCCATCATCTTCACATTATTTATTTCTGCACAAATCTGCTAATTTTCAACAAGACCAACTGACTTTTACGAATAAATTTGGTTGAAGACTTCAGTAGCTGCTACATCTGTGTCATCCTTTTGTTATTCAACTACCGCTCGGCTATGAATTGTCACAGCAGCCATACCCATAGTAGGCCATAGTGCCTGCCAAAGTTTGATTTGCAGCTGAAAAACACAATACTGACGTATTTGAAAACCCTGGTCTTATCTTCTAAGATACTTTTCTTGTATAGCGTGTAAACCGTCTTCTTGGTCATAAAAGTGAAAGAATATTTTTACTTGCAGAAGCAAACATGGTGAGAGAGTCAGCCACATTCCTTTAAACCCTGATTTTGCCCTTCTTGTGCCCTACACAGTATTTAGTTGAACTAATAATCAGCTGGTAGCAATATCTGAGCTCTAGTTTCTTTCTGTTATACCATCTTCAGGGGCTTCAATATGAACTTTCTTAAGACATGTCTAGTTTGCTATTGTCAATACATCTACCAAAAGTCTAGGGGAAAGGAGGTAAAGATATATCTTTGGTGAAAGGAAAGGACCCCATTCCACTACATCATAAATCAATTACTTGGGTCATTCAGTCTTCTCATTCCTCTGCAGGGAATGGGAGTTGGATTTCTCCGCCTGAAGATGGAACACCCTCGGTGCATCCCCATGAGCCTACCACCAAACATCTCTGGCTCTTCAATATTAAGGAGGATCCCAATGAGTACTTTGACCTTTCTGATAAGAGAACAGACAAGGTGAAGGAACTTTTTGACCGTTTGAGTTACTATTACAAAGGAGCTGTTCCAGTGAGCTACCCTGGTGGAGATCCAAACTGTAACCCTGCTTTGCATAACAATACTTGGACCAACTGGGAGTAGGGGCATAACAATGCCTGCATTAACTGGGGGTGCAAAGGCATATGGGAGGGAATTCAGCAAAGGGGCAGGAAGGTTTTTGACCTGAAATTTTCTCTACTTGACAAGCAATAATGACATGAAGTTTGCCCTTAAAGTGACTTTTTTATCCTAAAATCAACATCTTTGGGCTCAGGGGTTGGGGGTCCCTCCCCTTAAACCCTGCCTCACGCACCTTTGTGTGACTAGGGAACTTAATGCTATTCACAGATTTATACCATAGATGCTTTCACTTCTGTATATTTTCATGATTAGTTAGAATTTCATATGTGCCATGCTGATCACAGATTTGTACTTGTTAGCTCATACCAGCATGCTGGTGTGAGCTATTTGTGATCATGTGGCATCACTGTCTGTCTGTCTGTCTGTCTGTCTGTGTCTGTCAGTGTCTATCCACAATTGTTCAAAATGCTGCTCCTCCCATGTGCTTTCATGGATTTGCTGAAACATGGACACAATGTACCTTTGGTTGTGGGCCATTTGGGGTGTTCAGGAATTCTGAGGTCCCATGTGGGCCATATTTTATAAAATTCTGCAAAATGCTTCTCCTCCTACAGGTTCTCTTGTACAATGTTGATTGTTTGTCATAATGTTACTCTGTTAGTGGTACCGTAGGGGTGTTAAGGAATTTTGGGTCTAAGGCCCAGATGGGCCGTAGGGTCCATTTTGTGAAATATTGCAAAGGAATTAACTTCTTCTCTATTTAATGTTTAAAGAGATGTTAAAAGTCTCTCACTATAATGCTTAGTTAGTGATCTCATTATGGTGTTCTTGAATTTTGGTTGAAGGTCCGATTTGGGCCCCAATGGCTCATTTTAGAAATTTTACAAATTGCTTTTCTTCTACAAATTCTGTTGTACAATGTTGATGATTTGTCATTATGAAGCTCTGTTAATGGTTCTTACAAATTACTTCTCCAATTTGGGATGGAGAATACTTTTGATACCTTTCTAACCAATTTTGTGCCACCCCTCCATTTTACCAGTCTCACAAAATCACTTTACTACCTATATTTCTCTGTAGTGCACCCTCTTTAAAACTTTTTGGAGAAAAGGTCAAACCTGTGCGGTTGTTTAGGTTAGTTTAAAGAGAGCTGCTTAATGGGATTTCTATTGGGTATTTCCA
>JAIZAY010000898.1:0-26273 GCA_029531755.1 Holothuria leucospilota
AGAAATTACCCTGTAATTTGGTCAATATTTGATGGATTTTGATGAAAATTGCAGCTATTTCCCGTATTTTTTTAATGCTTTTTACATCAAGTATCCAGCTATGTTATCTTCATGTCACCAGACATTTAAGGCTTTAGATTTATGTGGGGTGGGGTGGGATGAAGTGTGTTTTCGTCTGAGTGATAGATGTATTTTAATCAATTTCTGTCACAAGTTGTTTTGAAACTTTCAAAATTCTCATAAATCTTTTGCAAACTCAAAATTTAAGCTCGCGCTCCCACAGCACCTCATCGCTGTGCTTATCATAAATACCGTCTCAAACGTATTTGCACCATTAATTGGTGAGGGTTTTAAGGCCGATTGTTCGTTTCGTAGGAGTGATTACAGAGGAGCACAACATTGGAAAAATGCGAAACAGTTGAATTCAAGAGAAGACATATTTCAGGAAAACTGAAAGCTATTACGAATTACAAGGCAAAAGATTCGCCGTCTGATAAGCATATAAATTTCGTTAGGAAATTGAGAGTTTCCCATTGCATAGTCTTCATGGGATTTTGGCAATTTTGCCATGGAAAAGCTTTTTAATTGAATGCAAAATTTCGGCGCCCTCTGCATCTGCTGGTTATAGGGCAATAATTTCGGACCAATTCACTCTTCCGAAAACCAGAAGTTAGTTCCAACCAGTAAGCCTGCAATTAGTGAGGACCCTAGAGATATATCTCAAGGGCGTAGGCTGGGGGAGTGCATTGGGTGCACGTGCACCCACCCGTTGAGGAAAAGGAGTTCCGCTCTGGCCTGGGAAACAGAAAAATGCACTCCTTCTGTTTTCAACAGCTGTGAAAACAAGGACGAACATGACTTTTGTCCACACACCAACCTACATCGGTAACTTTTTTAATTGAATTACAGGATGCGCCTTGAATATATATGAAGGTCTATAGAGCCACGGTATCAGAGCCCTCTATATCAGAGCTCTAAATATAGAAGTCTCTGTACTTTAGCTTACGAAGGTCTAGTGTCATGTAAAATCTTCCCTTAAAATTATTAAAGAAATTCGAGTACTATTGCAGATAGCTTGCACAATCCCGGCTACGTCCTGCGAATGTGAAAGGAGTGCGAGTGCACTGAGATGCTTGCACTCATATCTACGGGTCACTATGGGCCAGGAGAGGTTGTCATCTTTGGCTCTGATACATATTCATTATACTAAACAAATTGATCTTGATCGGGTGGTCGACATCTACGCTTCTCTCCACCCAAGGCGACTAGAACTGAAGTCCCTCATCAAACCATAGGTAATGTACTAATTAGTCCAATGATTATCTCTCAGACTGAGAGTTACAACATTTAAGTATTTTGTAAATAATAAAATTGACAGTTGCCATGTGTTGTCCATGTGAACTTGAGGAAAAACCCTGTTGTTTTGTGCTTGAAGCTCAAGGTTATTTGAGGTGACCAGCAGAGGTCAAAGTCTTGAAAAACCTTATATAGAAGGAATATCTGAAGAACAAAAAAGTGTCTGAAACCTAGTAGGAGTGATATCTGAGGAACAAAATATAGGTGATTGAGTTCCTATTTGACATGTAAGATGTACAAGAGAGTATAGCTGACCATTTAATCTGTGTCAAGGTCATTTGAGGTCAGCGGAGGTCAAAGTCTGAAAGCCTTGGGAAAACCTATCAAGCTAGAATATAAATATGGCGACATTTCAATTTGAATAAAAAAGTCATGCATTAACGATTCGTGTATCATTTAAATTGAGAAACGGCAGACAGGAGATCACTTTTTGAAGGATGTGTACATGTGGCTTAAGGCTCGGGAAATGCTGTTTCCGGCCATCTGGGGGTTTTAAAACCGAAAATTTTCTTGTACGCTCCGCGCCAAGCAATGCTGGCGCTCTGCTTAGATAGTCTTCCTGGTTCCACCTACCTGAAATGTGCACCTCCCCATGCCAAATTCAGCCTACGCCCTTGTATCTTATATCACGAGTAGCCTTTACAGTAATATTTGCAGCGTGATGTAAAAGACTGGAAGGTTGTGTTTGTCGTCATACATTTTTTTAGACTGACGGGTGCCATGTCACGGCCAAAATATCACTAACTAATGGGAATATCTTAGGATGTAATTACCATATTTCAAACATTTGCCAAAGGTTGCACCATTTATCATGTAAGTCACCTGAAATAAACAAGTTTCTCAAGGGGAGGTGATGTCACCCTCCACTTAAACAACAAACCCGCCCCAAGCACCAAACCAAAAATAAAAAAAATCACGCTAATATGAGAATCCTTCAACATATGATGTCTTCAAAAATTTGCCAAAAATAGCACCATTTTGCGTGTTAGCCACCTTAAACGAATAAAAATTTCTCAAATGAAAGGTAAACACGCCATCCCCTTAGACCCCTCCCTAGGACGGTACCCGCATGAGGGGACATAGGAAGGATCCCCCGACTACACTGACTTTTTGGTGGTGTCTAGGGTGGGATTACACCATACCGTAACCTTCCGTTGCCCTCCCCCCCCCCCCCCCCCCATCACCAACTCCTGGCGGCGCCAAAGGTATTAGGCCTAGTGATGACATGAAGGTAAAATGTAACAGAGGCTGAAAGGACTTTACTCTTGCCAAAAGCCCACTTCCCAATGTACACTTCTATAACATAATTACTGCAAGAACCGTTAAAAAGGGGCGGAAAAGAAAGAAAAATATGTAGGCTAGCTTTCATCTGGCTGTAGCACTTCCGACGCTTTATTTACACTGATCGTGACTAGTTATGAGAGCTGCGACATCTCGGGGCGTAGCGGGTGGACAACGTCCACGGGCCCCACAGTCCTAGAGTCCAAGATATCAACAAGGCTAGACCACCATGCTCAACTACTAAGGCCTAGATTTGACTCTTGAATAATTGTAAATATTTGGGTGGATGGTCGGAGAGGGCTTATGCTATTGGGTTTGTGATATCCTTATTTTAGGTCCCTCACTTCTCCTTGTCTTGTGTCCATGGGCCGCCCCAGGGAGTCTTGCTAGGCTATACGACATCTCAAGAAATATGACGCGATCTACGAATATCTACGATATTCAATGGTAGGCCTACACTCAGCGGCCTCGAGGGCCCATTGACACGAGACAGCGAGGGGCCCCCAAACCAATGGTATCACAGACTGATTTTTCAAAGACCCTTCCAAACGCCATGGGGAGGTACGGGCTAAGAGACATGCCTTGCACGCACCAAATCCGGGTTCAATTCCCAATCCTATTCTTGCCTGGTTTTTCAAAAGAGTTCTGCAGTTGTTAATAGCTTGTGGTTCCTTTCGTATGTAGTTTTAAGCAATGACGCGGATTAAAGGGGGCGCCAACTGCGCCCGCCCCAGTAGCGTAGCCAGAGGGGGGCAGGGGGGCAGACTGCCCCCCCCCCCCTGGCGAAAAATCGAAGTAAAATCGGGACGACGGAAAAATGAAAAAAAAAGATAAACGACGGGAAAAAGAGGGAGAAGGAAAAGGGAAGGGGAAGAGGAAAGGGGAAGAAGGGAGAAAAAGAGAAAAATGGGAAAATAACAGGAGAAAAGGGAAATAAAATAATAACAACAGGAATCATTATCGATGGAAGGAAAGGATGGAGAGAAGGAAACGGGCTTGATAAGGTAAAGCACTGGTTCAAATATCGACGGGACGAGTATACTGATACAGGTAGGGCTAGGGACCGTGGAAAAGACCAAAGGGAATGAGAAAGAGAAGGGCTAAGAAGGCAGAAACGGGACGAGGGATGAAGAGAGGCAGATTGTGTATGGGAAAGAGGAAAAGATGAACTAGGAAAGGGAATAGAGAGCGTTAGACGACTAGGGAGTCCGGAAGGACAGACTACGAAGCAGAGCATTCAGAGTAAGGTGATAGAAAAATGGACGTAAAGCAAGGCTGTCAGTGTGGGAGCTATAGGGATAGTAGCTACCGTCCCGATTTTTATTTTTAATCACTATCAAAAAGGGATACTTAAAATAAATGTCCCGGTGCAGATTTTCTTTCAAAGTCACACAATGAGTGGAAAGTATCCAGTTGCGTTGCCACTTATTGGGGTTTGGTGTCAGAACCCAATGAGTGGTCAAGAAAAATTGCCAAGAGAAACTATAATCATGAATTTGAATATAACATGGGCAAGCTCCACCCATATTTTGCTTTCCTAGCTGACAAGATATAAAGTGATAAATCTTAGCTCTATGCACTTACATTTTATTTTGTTCTCAGGGGACCTCCTGGTGTGGCTGACTTTGGCAGCAATCCTCCTAACATCTTAAAATCCAAAATATGTAGTAACTTGGGAGTGTAACGTAGTAGCGTGCGCAATTGGGGCCGGGGCCATGGCCCCCACCGTTGCAAGTAGTCGGGGGAAAATCAGCTACGCGGGGGAAATCGGAAGCAGTCTGACCGAGACTGGCCGAGCATCAGGCGCACTCTCCCTCCCCCAATTGGCCGTTATGGGTGTTTTAACATGCTTCAGAATGTGTCAAATATAGCACCATTTTTCATCTCAGCGAGCTTCTAAAAGCAAAAGTTCCCCTCCCCCGGGACGGCGAACAATCAATTTTTTGTCTCTCTATTATAACAATAATCACTAAACAAATAGCATTCTGAAGAACGATCAATCATCTAGTTGTAAAGATGACTACCTTTATACTGGTCATTAGGCAAGCGTGAAGCCAGGGGGTGGAGGAAGAGGGCAGCCTCCTACCTTATTTTTAGTATTTTATTATGTTTACTTTTTACAATAGTGCTAGTGTTTCCCCTTTTATATGCGATAAATAGGCCCGGGAAGTGCCATTTCCAGCCATCTGGGAGGCATTTTGGACCAAAATTTCCTTGCGCTGAGAGACTTTCTATGAGCTGCGTCCCTCCCACTTCCTTGACATTTTTTTGCTACGCCCCTGTTAATAGTTTGCGTCTAGCCAGTTGGACTTTTCTCTGTGCCAGTCGGTGGAATTCACAGTCTACCCCCACCTCACAAATCCTGCGCACGACACTGGTGTAACGTACAACACCCCGGGAAGGATCATTTCCTCAGTGTAGTTTGGGAAGGCATTTTGGCCAAAATATTCCCTGTACGCTTCGCGCCAACTGGTGGTGGCGATCCGCGATGATAAAGTCTCAAAGGGTCTCTCTGAAGAAAGGCATTGATCCGTCAAGAATGATTTCTCCTCGATCTTACACCGAGTTTACCACTGACAGTTCACCCCAGCTTCATCAAATCGAGTTATGGTAAACAGTTAAATTGTGATCATCGTGACTATAAGTTCGCATGCTGATAAGGCCATTTGAATATCCAGTCGATAATTTATTCTCATGCCCCCAATTCTATTCCGAAGCTTCCGGACTTGTCCCGGGGTGATAAACTGGACCCAAAAGAAACGGTGGGGGGGGGGGACCCACCTCTACAATTAGTTTGAAAAATCATAAAATCGGGACGAAAATTTTCATTTTGCCCCCCCCCCCTGGCCGAAGACCCTGGCTACGCGCCTGGCCCGCCCCCGTTCAGACCCATAATTGTAGGTGGTCAAGGGGCCACATAATTATATTCCTTGACTTCGAATCGATCTAACACATATTCTAAGGCACCCCGTTCCTAATTTTATCCCCGAGCAATCTCTTCAAATGGAAATCGAGATGTATTTCGGGAGTTCAATACATGAAAACAACAGGAAGATAATCCATGCTCTCTTGACGATTTTGTTTTGACATGGATATATCGACGTAGATGGCGCTTTTACGGTAGGCCTAATTTATTGAAGACATTATATGTTTTGTAATTCATAAGCCTTTTTAATTTAGCCTATTTAACAGTAATCGTAGATATTTGTTGCAACTTGGGACGAGATAACGGAGTGTAATTTCGGTTCTCTGGGTGGTTAGACGGTAGGCAGAGTTACGATTTTTTGAGATTTTTTTTTTTTTTGCGCATTTAGTTGGGGGCCCCTGAACCCTCGGGGCCCTGGACATTGTCCACCCTGTCCACCTGCTTGCTACGCGCTGTAACGGTACTAGTCTGCGACTTTGTTTGCGATTTCTCACGAGGGCCGTATAGCCTGCGGGGGCAGGGGGCTACTGCCACCTGAGATTTCAAATCCGTAAATGAAAATTGGCCTACCTGAGAAAATATACAGAAATGCTGAAAATTTCATTCTCTTAATTATGATTTCAAAGCCCAAAAAACCTGCAAAATCGCATTTAAGGGTTCTTGTTTCCCCAAATTTTCCCGGGGAGATCTCCGGATCATGCCCGCCATGGACGCGTTTTATGTAGATTTCCGGATCCCTGCTTGACAAAAAACCTTCCTCCTTTAAGAAACACCAATACACCACCATATATGGCTAAAGATAAAATAGCTTATAGTTAGTTAGTTAGTTAGTTAGTTAGTTAGTTAGTTAGTTAGTTAGTTAGTTAGTTAGTTAGTTAGTTAGTTAGTTAGTTAGTTAGTTAGTTAGTTAGTTAGTTAGTTAGTTAGTTAGTTAGTTAGTTAGTTAGTTAGTTAGTTAGTTAGTTAGTTAGTTAGTTAGTTAGTTAGTTAGTTAGGTAGATAATATTTAACGACACACCAACACGAATGTGTTATATAGTGTCAACAAAATAAATTCGTTTCAAGTTCTCCCCTTTAGTCGCCTCTTACGACAGGCGGGGAAAACCGTGGGCATATTCTACAACCCCCAGCCCACAGGGGGAAAAAATTACCATAAGCTAAAGTCAATGAGCTTATAAAGTAACTTTTAATTTAAAGGGCTGAGTCGCCGCAAACTTATTTTGAACAACAGTTAAATCTCACAAATATCCCCAATTTCACTTCAAGTATTGCAAAACATTTCCAAAACACTTCCAAAACATCCATGCACTGGCACAAATCCAAAAACATGCTCGTTTCGGTTTGTTGCACAATGTAGACAGGGTATACAACATGTTTTGTTTATACCCTGTCTACACTGTGCAACAAACCGAAAACCAGCGTGTTTTGGGTTACCTCGCGGAGCGGACGAAGTTTCTTCGTTCAGCTGCGAAAAACAGACGGGCGGCAGGCGTATTTTTTTCCCACGAGGTTATGGGCAAATTATGCCAATGGACCAATCAGCTTCTTGGAAATAGGCCACACCCGTAATTCCAAAACGACAGCTTTCCGACCCTTTTATTGTAATTCTGACACCGGACTATGAAAGAATAGGCCAAATAACCCTTGATTACGTAACCCTAACCCTAAATACAATCCTAACCATGATTTTGAAACAAATTTGATAAATTTTGAAAATCAAATTTGCCCATAACATCGTGGGAAAAAATAGGCGGGCGGCAGCCTAAAGGGGCGGCAGCCACAGAGGCGCTACGCAGTCTAATTTTGGGTTTGTTGCAGGTTTGACAGAGAAAAAATTTGGCTCAAATATGAGGACAAACTGTGCTAGCTAGCACCCGATAACCTATATTGAAATTTGCAGTAAATACGCGGTTTTCTTAGCCAAAAACAACGTATAGTAGTGGAATATTAGTTTGTTGTTTGTTTTTCGTCCTTTCCTGTGTGAAAAATGAAGACTTGACACTGGAAGTTTGCACAGGATGTATTCCGAACGCCTGGAGTACTGTTCACACAGAGAAAAAATGTGAGTGACCTCTTTGACCTGAAAAATTTGTTGCGTTGGGTCCTCCGACTACGATTCGATTTCGACTGAGTATTGCACGAATGTACACACACTAACTCACTAGGGATACTTCGTACCAAGCATGGCTTAGTACACATTAGGAACGACACTACGAGCACAACTACAAGTACTACGACTCCGAGCAATGTGATGGACCAATGTATGTGGTTGACAAGCTGCCTTTTTAGTAAAAAAGTTGGAACTGAGTCTGGACCTAAGTAGGCCGAATGTGAAGCAGGCCAGGTTAGCTAGACAAACTTCAGGAGACGTGTTATGTGATCTCCGGGCGAACGGCGATTGCCAACGCTACGTTAGTACGTAACGTTAGTTCTTTAGCTTTGGGCCTGCTATGGCCTAACTTAATTGTAGCCTAGGCCTAACGTTAGGTCTCTATTATAATGTTAGCCTAGAGTCTAAGTCACTCACTCTGAGGACAATCATTATTATAGGCCTAACGTTAGGCTAAAGCCACTTTTTCCGTTTTGTAAATTCGGAATGCCGTTTTGTTAATTTTTCATTTTCTGTGATCTCCCGTTTTCTTGCCGTTTTCAGTGTTTTGTCCGTTTTTTAATAGGCCTAAGTTAGGCAAAGCATAAATAAATAACTTTTTAGGCCTAGGCCTACTATTACGTTATGAATGTGTGTACCATATTCACACTGCTAAACTGTAGGAGAGTAATACTGTAGTAGACCTTCATAAACAGTATCAGCATCCATTGTACTCCCCTTTGAGCAGGGGCGGCTTTTGATGTCTGAAAGTGGGAAGGGGGCAAAGTGGGGTGGAGTGTCATATGCGCCGCAGGAGTGCAAAGCACTCCCCCTAATGGCGCGGGGTCCAGGGGCAAGGCAAAGCTATGACAAGCAGGATGTTGTACAGGAATTATCCCCAAAACAATATTTAAAATGGGCCAGGGTGCATTCCATGTAAAGCCTACGCCGAAGGTACGCCGAGGTTTTCATGACCGTACGCCGGGATGTACGCCAGGATTTTCTGTACAGTGCACATACAATGCATGTACATAGCAATCCATAGGCGTGCGTACATGCGTACAGTATACATGTACGTGATACGTACACAGTCACCATACATTGGCAATGCACGTACAGGTATAGTATACACACATTATAGCTAAGTCAGAGGCAATCCGTAAGCGATTGTACGTACGTATGTATACATGTACGTAATGCATACACCATTCATTGGCAATACAAGTAGGCCTACAGGTATATATAGCACAGTACTGTGCGTGAACATACTAGCGGGAGTTGACTGAATCGGTATGCCGGGAGTACCGTTTGCCCTCCAACTACGCCGGCAATCCTCAACTTACTGCATTTTGCATGCCGACAAAGGCTAGTTTCTAAGCCTCCACGCCGACCGAAATCGTATGGCCACGCCGGAGATCTTCGGCGTATAGTGCACTAAATGCACACTGGAAAATGGGCGCCGGCGCGCGTGAAGCGTGCAGAAGAAAACAGCGTTGAGACATTGTTTCAGATATTTAATTGTGGCCTATTGTTTTTCTTCAATAGTTTTAAATGCAGTGTTTTCATTGCATGAAAATTTTTCCTACTTTCCCCAGGTGCCTGTTATTTCCATAGAGCAAGATATGGAAACCTAGCCTATATCCTGCTCTATGGAGGCTTTTTTTTACAGTATGTTACATTTTGTCGATGGTCTGGGACAAGTACCCCTCAACTTTTTTATTAGTGTGAAAAATAGGTTGTGTCAATTTTGAAGGTTATAGACTATGTGATACTTAAAAGGAGTCAATGAAATCTTTTGTGGGTAGTTTTTACATGGACATTGCCAACTTGCCAAGGACATCGGAAGTTAAAGTGCCAGGGAAGTAATTTTTATTCGAGGCTGCATCTTGGGAAGTTGTGACCGGCAAAGTCCTTAACCGAGATTGCCAAAGACGCGAAGCCGGAGGCTGGGAACAGAGGGTCCTCCCTGAGAAATCTTTGTTAAATTTGGCGGCCTTTTGCTGCCATTCTGGACCATATTTTGAGAACATCCTGCTTCCCCCAGGTGTAATTTGAAATGCTAATGAAATAGTTGTCACAGGGTGATTGCAAATTTAAGATAGTAACCGTCAGTCAATTTGCTGAGGGTGGTGGTAGTTGGTGAGGAAAGTAAACAGTGAGAGGTGTAGCGAGGGTTTTGGAAATGGTAATTTCGTCAAGCTGTCCTACTAGAAGTAATAACGAGGCAATTCCACCAAAGTTTTCCTACACACATCAGTTGTACAGCAGACATCGATGATGGGACATTGATTTATATAAGGCTCGTGCGAAGCACACCATTTTTTTTTTTCTTTTTGAGAATTGCGGTTCCTTATACTTGCTTAGGGTCAAATGGAACTTTGTTTGCAAGGACCATGGTGCATTTTATGACATACATTAGTACATTCAGTGACCCTTATTTCAGAGCTTCAAGTTACAATAGTGTGGCACGTAAGAGGAAAGAAATTTTACGGTGCCAGACAAAATTTTCAGTCGTATAAGTCACTTTTCTCTGGAGGTGTGCGAGAAGCTCACAGAGAAACATTCTTTAAGCATTTTTACAGTTTTTGATATTAATATTTTCCTTCATTAAACACTGCAAAATTTAATCTTAGTAGGCTATTGAGCTTCTCATATAATTTTTCTGATCGTGCTTACTTTCGCTCATTTTTTTATTACTTTTGTTTTTTAAGCTCTGGCAGAAAGTGTGGGGGGGGCCCGCTTGCCCCCCTCCCCCCGTAATCCCGCCTAAATGGCTTTGAGTGTTATAAAATTGAAAATTTACAACTTCTGCTTACATTTCTAGTGTTTTTTCATTGCTTGTTAAAATCACGAATTCTGTGTTCTTTTACTGATTCTATGAATTGTGTCCGTTTCCCATATCATAAATGTTGGCTTTAGTCTAGGCCCACAGCCTAGGTAATTAAAGAAAAGCTTCAGTAGGCTTAGCCATCAAACAGGAACCAACTTTACATTCCTTAGGAATCGGAAATGGAATCGATGATTTAGGAGTAACACTGAGGTAGGCCTAGTGTATGTTTTCATTTTGGTAAAACCAAAGCCAGACTGTACAAGTTACTTGAAAATGAAGGCGATGAAGACCCCCCTCCCCCCCCCCCATTTTTTCTTTTTTTTTTCTTTTTTATTGTGGCAGATTGTAAATGTAGCTGGCAGTTATCAGGCCTATAGGCCCTGGCCTTTACATTCTGTGACATTTCTGTAGGCCAACAGTAAGGCCCAGGAAATGACAGTCATAGAATACCGTCCGGCTGATTTTAAAAAACGCGTGAGGCTTTTATTCATTATTAATTATTCATTATTTGCAAAACTGGTCAATCAGGCAAAACAAGACTGACTACAGTACGTTGTGGTACATATGCACTCATTCATTATCTTTTAGTTCTACAATGTATTCTTTCTACATGATCTCAGATGATGACATCTGTCGAACTGTTACAAACTTGCCAACAAAATCTTGTAAGTTAGATCCATTACCGACATGGTTGGTCAAGACTTGTTTGCCTGAGCTAGTACCAATTATCACCAAAATAGTCAATCTCTCCATGTCAAAGGGGATTTTTCCTGACAACTGTAAGGTTGCTCATGTGACTCCAGTTTTAAAGAAAAGTAGCTTGAACAAGGATTGCCTCCAAAATTATCGTCCTATCTCAAATTTGAGTTTCATCTCAAAGGTTATTGAAAAAGTAGTGTTGTCACAGTTAATGGATCATCTCTGCCGTGCAAACTTGCTTGAGCCTTATCAATCTGCCTATAAGCCTGGACACAGTACTGAGACCGCCCTCACTTATATACATAATTTCATTGCTTCTCAGTTAGACGAGGGTAGATTTGTCCTACTTGTTCTGTTAGATTTGTCCTCGGCTTTTGACACTGTCAGTCACAACAGTTTATTGAACAT
Organism: Holothuria leucospilota; assembly: GCA_029531755.1. Classification (NCBI taxonomy): domain Eukaryota; kingdom Metazoa; phylum Echinodermata; class Holothuroidea; order Aspidochirotida; family Holothuriidae; genus Holothuria; species Holothuria leucospilota. The sequence goes on from JAIZAY010000898.1 coordinate 11,590, forward strand.
ACTTCAGTCAAAGTATGGAATAAGTGGCACCGTCCTCACATGGTTCAGCTCTTATCTCACAGGCCGGTACCAGCAAGTTAAAATTGGTAATGCTCTTTCTTCAGTGAAATACTTAGACAATGGAGTTCCACAAGGCTCTGTGCTTGGTCCTGTCCTATTCTCAATGTATTTATCAGGACTAAGTGATGTTATACGTCACCATGGTATTCATTTTCATCATTATGCTGATGACACCCAATTGTATATATCTTTTGACAAAAATGACATACAAGCTGCCTTTCAGACAATGGAAGCCTGTATATGTGATGTGAACAAATGGCTCACCATTCATCAGCTGAAGCTTAATTGTGATAAGACAGAGTGCATTGTTTTTCGATCAAAATTTTCAACTACAAATCCTATCTTTCCTCCAATTGTCGTTGGTGATGACCTTATATATGCTTCAGAAAATGTGAAAAACCTAGGTGCGGTCTTTGATCAAAATCTGACGATGGATAAACATGTTGAAACCTTTTGTCGTTCTGCCAACTGGCAGTTAAGGAACATCAGCCTTCTGCGGAAATATCTTGATGATAAGACTTGTGAAATGCTTGTTCATGCTTTTGTCACTTCCAGGCTTGATTTTCTCAACTCTTTGCTTTATGGCCTGTCAGATCTATCCATAAAGAAACTTCAGAAAATTCAAAACTCTGCAGCACGTATAGTTAAAAGGAAGAAAAGACACTGCAATGCAACTCCGCTCTTAAAAGAACTTCACTGGCTTCCTATCAGTGCACGAATCAAATTTAAAATACTCCTGCTCACTTTCCGTGCTCAACGTTTGGAACAACCTGTATATATCTCTCAGCTGCTGGCTCCCTATGTTCCTCCTCGTGATCTTCGTTCCTCTGACAAGGCCTACCTGTCTCTTCCAAATCCACGGCTAAAAGCTTATGGATATCGATGTTTTGCTTACTCCGCTCCTTATTTGTGGAACCAGCTACCTGACCATATTCGTTTTTGCACAGAACTCTCTGTATTTAAAAGTTATTTAAAGACTCATATCTTTACTTGTTCCTTTGACTGTAATTGAGTCATTCATATTTGTTAAGCGCCTAGAGCAGGTACACTTCGGTCCTGATTCGGCGCTATATAAGTCCATTGTATTATTATTATTATATGCAATTCAAAACGAAAGTTACCTTCACAGTATTGAAGCAATGTAGGCTCCATGGCTGAGCATACATTTGAGCTGTGTGTATTTATGAGGCTTACACAATGACAACTGGTCAAGTTTTTATTTTCAGAAAGCATTTTTACTGCAGATTTTGATGAAATTCAAGGTAAAATCTTTTGGTAGATTTTTTTTTATTAAATAATGATTTTTCAAATAATGAAAATTATCTGTTGCACATTTCAGCACATGCGAGCAGTGTACAATATTCTTTGACTCATTCCCTCGGCCTAAAGGCATTTGTACAGGATTAGGCTACTTACAGTTACTGCCTAGGCTTAGCCTAGGCCAAGGTCTACAGGCTACAGTAATACTGGGTGCAGAGAAACCCATAGCCTAGGCTATAGTGGCAAATGCCCTTTAATCCTAGTAAACGTTATGTCATTCACATATCACCGGGTAGGTCTACTGTACAAGCTGGGCCGTCAGACTTTCCAAACAGTCCACTCTCAGGCTTACCTTGGTATCCATGCAAGCATGATGACATATGAAGTGGGATAGGGTACACAAGTTGCTCACGTGGGTTGCCAGTAAAGTCACCCCCTTACCACTTTTATACTAACCCCCTGACAAAGTCAGGCCGCCACAATGTCGCCTCCTCAGAACAACAAAATGCCCCCTGAAAAATTTCATCAAAAATGATTAAGACATGCAAAACTTGATTATATGAAAGATACTTGTTTCTCCATGAATAATAAAGTGGAATGACAATATATACACAAGACCTAGCATGACCATGAGTGTGTATAAAAGCCTATAATGTTAGGTAAAAAAGCCCTTTCATGTGAAGCCTAGTTAAGGCTAGTTCCAAATATTACATACATCACAAGCTTTAAATTTACTATCTTTTTCTGCAAATTTTTAAGATGTTCAATTAGCTCTTATCAAGTGCAAATGCTAGTACTTTTGTTGCTGAGATATGATGGCATTTTTTCTTCTTTTGACATCTGTACAAACGCCAATCAAGGCTATCCCATACAGTTTTACAGTAGCTAGGGCTAAGGGAGTGGGATGAATGTAAACTGACTAGCTATGTGCCGATTTATGTCAAGCAGGGTTCGCCACTGGTCTGTTTTTTGTCCGGGGGCTCTTGTGTTCGCCGTCCTGGGGGAGAGGTCTAAGGGGAAGGGTTCCCCCTCCCCTTAGACCCTTAGACCCTTCCTTGCAGATCTGAAGCTCCAGTTTCCACATGGACGTATTCAAGAATGAAGTAGTTCACTTTAATGGAAATTTCGGGTGAAAATCGGGAAACCTAGGGAACAGTTCAATTGAATGGTTTCGTTTAGTGTATGAGTTGGATGGTAACGGATTGCTACTGTGGAAACATAATTATGAAAGAAATGCAGTGCTCAGGTGCAAGTGAGCTGGGTTTGCATCTCCCATGTTTTACAATACATTGCTTGTCATGAGTATTTGAAATCAAATATAAAAGGCAGTCAAATGACTAAGTTGTGGTGTTTGTGATTGAGTGTACAGACAACTTCTCGACCAGGCGGGTCAATTTTCTGTGCGGGCGGCAAAGTTTGTCCGGGCGCTAAAGTAGTGTGGCAGATTTTGTACGGGCGGAGCCCCCGGACAAAACAGCTAGTGGAGAACACTGTCAAGGGTGAAGGGTTGGCTTTTGAAACTACAGTATCAATTGATGGGGCACAGCAAACTTGCTCACAACCATTACACAACTATTGTAAAACAGAAGGAACTGTCACCAAGCTCCTCCATGATCTTAACTGGAAACTTTGCAAAATAGAAGATCTGCATCTAGATTAACCCAGCGTACATGTCTGTGTAACTACAAAACAAATCATAACCTTATTGCAGGCCTGCGGATTTCACGCGAACGATCGTTCGCGGTCGCGTGTTGGTTACGTGACCGCCAAACCACGTAACCGAAAAATCGGTTACGATGTCCCATTTGACACTCAAATTCAACTCTTCTGTGACCTAAAATTTGAACATTCATTAAGAGGCATTTTAATTTCAATCAGGAGATATTATCTGATAAAATACAGACTACTAATTGCGACACTTTTCTCACATTGCTCTTGTCTCATATCACAAACAATAAAATAGATCGCATGAGGCTCGCACCTTGCAGCACATGCTATCGCAAATCGCAATTGCAGAGTCCACACTAGCTGACTGGTATCACGCACTACGGCGACCTGTCCAGCCATGATTCCCGGTTGTACACAATGCGACACTGCACAAGCTGTGATTACGGCCCCACTGCATTGACTTCGCACATAGCCCGATATCATGAAAGTTGCTTCAAAAATTATGCCACAGTTAACACACAGTATATCAGTGGGGACTCACTGAGTGCGCGAAGATTTCTTCGTAACGTTCCTGCAATGACGATGTCAAGGAAACTTCTTGCTTATGCAGCTAACTGATACTGGAGATGATAAAATGGATGTGTCAGACTGATATTGGTTTTATCTATACTCAGTTCGATCATAAAATAAGTGAGAAATCAGTATGTCCTTCAACAGTAATTTACTATGATTCTACGTGTACAGTAGTAAAGCCCCGTTTTTCGGAACTAGGTATCAGATTTAACAAGAAAAATCTTCATCACAATTACAGTAGAATCCACCAAGTTTTTAGGGCTTTACTGTACAAGTCCTGCAGAACTGCACTTATTTCCTCGGGACTTTAAAAGTCACGGCAAGATGTCAGGAGGGCTAAAATAGCCAACATGTAGGCATAGAAAACAATTTGTTATCTCTTTGTCAAATTTGGAAGAAAAATCGTACGTATTTGTTTTTAAATTCTTGCTAGGATCCATGAGTCGGTATAGGCTCAATTTCTCCTTATACTAAAATATGTTAGGTTAGCATAAGTCCTAGTTTCACTAAATCTGAAATGTTAGTTTCGTAGTGAGCTTCATCCCTAAAAATAACGAGAGTAGACCTTACAAAAACATTGCGAATTTCTGTTTGGGAGTCTCGTACACATGTGTCTCTAATACTTTTGGAAATTTATGCCGAATTTATACGCTAGATACCTCTCCAGATCGTTATAGCTTCTATTCAGCACATACACTCATTTAGTGTGTATAGTGACATGACCTAATAAGGCCACTTTCGAATGTCGTGCATCGATACAGTCAACAAAGCGCGTCAAGACTGCTGTCACAATCAGTGCGTCAATTTTTGATGCAACACGCACATAGGAAACTCCCTTGCTAACGCGCGTGAACCTGTTTTTCAAGCACTTGCACGCTAAGATAAGCAGCTCAAATTGAACGCACAAACTGCCTAGCCTACACTGAACCTGTACATACAGCTCTGTACAAAAATTGTAAACAGCGCCCGCTGGACTTATTAGGTTACTTCTGATTTTAGGCTTGAGCTGGAAACGCTGAACTTGTCGTAATGATATCTCTTGAAAGGAAAAATCTGTGGTAAAGATTTATAGCTCTCAAATAAGGTCAAGTCCGCTAAATTTTTTTCAGGTACGAACAGATTCACATTATTTTGTCATGTTTTTAAAAATGAAAACTTTCTTAGAGTGGCCTTGTTAGGTTGTACCATCATACAAAGCATCGGTCATTCAGAAGGGCGTTGGCTTGAATTTTGGGAATCAAATCCAGGTGTTTTTAGAAGTCTAAAAATTTATTTGTCGTATGATCGGTCACAAAAAAATAGTAACCAAACACTTTGGGGGATTTTGTCTGCAATTTTGCCAGCCTTCTCGGAGTTATTTGGGGAATGTGTTCACACGCTTTCTTATGGACCCTGTGTACTGCACTTGAAGCAAAAAGTTGAAACCCTGTCGGTACTGTACATCCGAATTTTACCCATATCCGAAATACATTCGGTCCCGATGTGTTCGGATAAATGGGGTTTTACTGTACTCCAAACCATATGCTGTTACCTCACGACATGGCCTCAGCACACACATTTACAGCATCATGTCATTTTGAAATATTGTTTTTCGTATAAATTGAACACATGTTGTGCACTGTGGCATTGACAGTGCAAGTGATCGCTCATTCGCTCGTACACTCTCTTTATATTGGGAATACGCAAAAATGGGTTTTTGAGACTCAACAACATGGGTTACGTTAGGTTACGTGGATCAAAAACCACGTAACCTAAAAAATGGTTACCATGAAATCTGAAATCCTCAGGCTTGTTATTGACATACCTAGGGAACATTTCCTACAGCCAGTGATGAGGCAAGCCTTTGGAGAAGGACCAAGCAAAACTTCTTTCAACCTTCATGCCATATTAATGTTTGCAAGTATTCCCTTTTACCAAGAACTTTGAAGTAGAGGAACAATTAACCTGAAGGGACTGTCAATGCCAGCAGCATTAACACTTTAAGTGCAAACTTACATTTTGATTAGCACCCCACCCAACCGGAACACCCCTGGCTACATGCTCCTTTAAGAACCCTACCAGTATTCAAGAAAAAGAAAAGAAGAATTAGGGGTCAGGACAAAGGCCAGGGCTTTGTAATAAAAAGGCCTAATGAGTATTGTTAGGATTGGTACTGTAGACCAGTAGCACTGTATATAGGCCTAGACCTACTGTAGATGGACTTACAGTAGGGCATGGTTCACTATACAGAAGATGAGGCTAAATTGTACAGTAAATCTGACTGTAACCCAAATCCTAATCCATATGGTCAGCTGCTGTACCTGAGGTTAATCCTTGCCCTTATGCTACCCAATGCGAATGGTAGTATTTTGAGTAATGTGACTCTTGAGAAGCTGAGAAGATTAGGTGTTGCTTTACAGGCCATTTGAAGCTATCTAGACAGTGTGCAGCTACTGCTGCTAGAGCTAATATGGCATGTGGATTGATCAAGAGGAATTTCAGTATGGTAGTTATAGTAAAGACATTGTCTAAATTTGCAGTTGGTAAGGCCCCATCTTGACTATGCTGCTTAAGCTTGGAGTCCCTTCTGTGAAAAGGACAATTTTCTAATAGAGAAAGTTCAGAGGGCCATTTGTCATATACCTGAAGTAAGAAATCTACCTTATCATGTTAGGCTTAAACCTCTTGGGTTTAAGCACCCTCCAGAGTTAAGAAGGATTAGGGGGGTGGGGGGAGGACATGCTCCAGGTTTACAAATTTAAGAAAAAAAGAAATCCTTTGGTGTGTTTGTAGCTTCTTAAAGGTTAAGAAGTAATTCTTGGGTCGAGGCCATTGTGAGAAGCTTGTTAAGTGTTGTGAAAGGCTTGACATGGAAGTTCAGCTTCTCTCATAGAGTTGACAAAAAGTGGAATAGTCTGCTTGAATGGGTGCTTAAAGCAGGGAGCTGTAAGGGATGGAGAAACAACACTTGTTTCTCCTTTGAAACTAGGTGTTTTGCCGACACTTAAGTTTCGCATTGTCTGGTTCCTGAAATTCCTCTAAAACTTAGAGGGATTAGGCAGTGAAGACAATTGTTCTTGTTGTCTGCTACATCTGAGGGAGCTCATAGGATGATTTCCCCCATTTGGTATTACTGTACATTGCCAGCCGTCAAGGAGAGCAAAATTTATTTCAACTTGTGCCGCCAGGTGCCACGCTCTGAAAGGGTAAAGTGTGTCTTTTTATTACATTTTGAACATAAATACATTGTTCGCTATTTCAGGAACATTCCGGAAACATTTGAAATGTCATCATCAATATTTAGACTCCCACTGGTTTTCAAACAGGTATATTCCTTTCTTAATGAAGAAATTAGAATAATAATGGGATTGTGCAACTTAAGAGTAAGTGAACAGTTGTTTTAATAAAAAGCAGGGAAAACCTTTCACATTTATCGGCTGTGCAGCTATCTTCAAAGCAACATCTTGACAATGGTCTTTGTTACAAGATTACTGCACTTTGAAAGAGGGAAATCATCTTTAAGGAGGAAAGTCAACAAAAGTCAAACAATAGGAACAAAGAGACTTGTCAATCAAATTTGGCTACCTGAAAAGGATTAAATTATTCTCAACTACATATTGTCTGACTTATTTGGTCGATGTTTCTCCATCTCTTACAGCTCCCTGCTTAAAGTTCCCCACTTCAGTGCACTGCTTTAAGGTTAACATCATTTGAAAAGTTCTTCCAGGACTGTGGTAGAATCAGACTGAACTGGGCTCGTTTGGTGTTAGTCTGGCTTTTTTGTAAAGGGTTTGGACCTCAGAGCATCTTACGGGGCTTTAGCACTCTTTTGCTCTTTAACATGCTATGTTATGTTAATTTTGTATCTACAGTAGTCCACCTGCTGAGTTTTAAGCGTTTGCCAGAATGGAAGTATATATTTGGTCAAGCGGATCTTCAGTCTAGAAAACCTTCGAAGAAAGTTAGTGAACCTATGGACTAGTGGGTATTCCCCAGCTAACATTACTATGACGTAGGCCTACTGAAAATTAGGGGTTGTTTACAATACCTCTACTCAGTCTCAAAATTGTATCAGTAGTGTAATGTTTGGCTGACACCTGACCAAGACCAGCAGTTCTAAGTGATTGAGGCAAGGAGCCACCTTTAACCAATAGTTTGCTTAAACTTAAGGTGGGCTTACTGACACAGATTCCGATCCATGCAGCTGCAAGATTTTCCCTTGTTTTATTGACACTGAGTCTATAACCACAAGATTTTCTTTCATTACATCTGTGCCCACAAGGTTTCCTTTTGGCTTGAGGACTCCTTTCCCATGGAAAAATCCCCCCCCCCTTCCCTGAAGATCAAAAGTTACCATTGCCATATGAAGTTTAGAGTATCTTGCTCCCTTAAAATTAATTTTCACCCATCTGGCTTTTTTGACCCCTTTCACTTCCTTTTCTGACTTCAGGCCTGAGGCACCTGCCTTGCCTGAAAGACTCATTACTGGATGCTCCATTTTCTCACGGATAATAGGAGGGAAATTTAAGACGCGACTGCTGTACCATACTGGATGAATTTTAGGTGGTATGAAGGTAGACTGGCAGCCTTTCCTTTTTGAGGGGAAGGGAATAAATGGGTTCCTTTTACTCTTTTAGAAATAGTTCATATGGATAACCCAGATCAATTGGGCGTAGCTGAATATTACCGTGGAGAACTTAGGATAAATCATACTGTAGGCCAAAGCTTAAATAATCTTATTGTGGTGGGACAGAGTTTGATCGCCTTTTCTATTTGTGCTTGTGTACCTGTAGCTTTTTTGAAAAGTTCAGTGGTTTCACACAAACAGGTCAGTTACAGAATGTTACAAGGTACAATGAAAAGCAATGTCAAGGTAATGCCATGGTAACACAAATGTATGGATGTGGCAGGACAGACTGATAACTTTCACACAATCAGGAACATGTGTCGAAAGACATGAGGTAAAGTTTCAAGACTGAAATAAAGTCTGATTATTCTTCTTTCATTATGAAACAATCACGGAAATCACATTTCATTTGTAAGAGCTATGCAAATTTTTCAAAAGTGTGTCATTGTGGTGGGGCAGAATGTGTTCCATTTTTAAGACGTTCTTTGGCGGTGGTATTTTCGGAAGGCATAACCAAAGAAAATTTGAATAGAAATGGAAGTTACACCTGTCTAGTAATCTTGTTGGAATTAGACACATACAGTACTGAGTTTTAATTGTACCATATCAGGACCACTTATCCTTGAATGGCCCTTCAGTATTTGGCTACAGAAATAATGCAGATGACTTCTTCCCTTTGCATGTACAGTATGTATTTTGTTGGTCAGGAATGCTTTTGGTAGTACTGTATGGACATGAATACTGTACATCTAACATGTTGGAATATAGGTTTGTGCATAGCCAGTACAATGTAGAGTTATGTCAGTCACACCAAAAGTTTCTTAACAATGGCTTTGACAATTTGTGAAAGTACTAATTGGCATTAGTGACATAGATGAATGGAACTTGAGTTAAAGTACCCTAAAAAGAAGCCACAGAAATATATACTGGAAAAAGTGGTATTTTCTAGAACAATATCATGTAAAATTTGTTTAAATAAATGAATTAATCATGAAGAAGTTAATTCTCTCTTGGACATAGTCACTAGACATGTAATTAATGATACTATTACAAACAATTCTGGATCAACCACAGAGAAAGTGTCTTCATTTTAAATATTTTATGAGTACATTAAAAGTTTCCAACTTGATAAAATTCACTGGAGTGGAGAAAATCATACAAACAGCAGAAACCATGATTCTGTCAGGGTGTCATGATCTATATCTTCTTATGACAGTGATGGGTCATATCAACATGCTTGATATCAGGTTTTATTGTTGAATACATACTGTACTTTTTAGCTTTCACCTGATTCCAAATTTAGTCAAGTCCAATGCATGTTTATGTTTTGGGTATGATGGTATCGTGCCCACTTTGTTATGGCAATCCCTAAATAATCAGAGCAGAGTGCTTAGTACAGTATGTTGTTGACTCAAAGAAAAGAAATGTTCACACTTCTTAACAGTATTAAACAGTGACAAGTTCCAGAAGCATGCACAAAAAGTGATTTTGCTGTGTTTATCTGCAGTATTGATTGATTGATATTTTTATGATTGATTTGATTTGCTATTTGGTTTGTGTATCAAGGAATTATTAGGAGACTTTCAGCATGCTTTCACTCTTGAAAAGCTTATACTGTATTGAAAATAACATCTGCTTTTCATTTTATGTATTTAATTCTCAGCAATTCATTTCAGCAACACAGTGAAGGGGATATTCTTTAATGAGTCTTGCTTCAAGAAATAAATGACGATGGCAGGTAACTTCCACAACTATCACCAACAAGTTGAAATTACTTATTTGAGCCAGCTACTGTACAACTGCAAACTCATTATTGGTAGCCTTGGCGATGGTTGCGTTCTTTCTGATATCATGGTGTGATTTTAAAGCTATCATGATTTCTCAAATAGTGCACGTGTTGCCAGCATAGACTTTTTCCATAGCTGTGACGAATATTCTCAAACCCAGTAGCCAGAGAGATGTCAGTATAACCAGTGTAAACACTCAGTGGCCAGCACAATAAGGTTAGTACATGAATAACAATGATGTACTGTATACCTTGTAAATGTTTTTATGAAACCTTAGATACTTTAAAGCACAGATTTTCATTTTAGATATTTTATTACTTTATTTGCTGAAATTGTTGTACATGCAACATGTAAACTCTCATTGCCTAAAATGCTTATTTTGCTGGTTTATACATTCTCTTAAACATGGCAAAGTACAATGCAATCTTAATTCCTGCAATGTATGTTGATGACGTATTTTACACCATGTGATTACTTTCTCTGGATGGCAAAACCGCTCCTTATAACATTGACCTACCACGCAAGGCTGGTTTAAAAAGGGCCTTTTACCTCGCTGGTGCAGTGTTCTCCACTAGCTGTTTTGTCAGGGGACTCTGCCCGTATAAAATCTGCCACACCACACTAGGGCCAGGGCAAAACTTTGCTGCCCACACAGAAAATTGACCCGCCCGGTCGAGAAGTTGTTTGTACACTCAATCACAAACACCACAACTTAGTCATTTGACTGCCTTTCATATTTGATTTCAAATACTCAGACAAACAATGTAAAATAAAACATCGGAGATGCAAACCCCGCTCACTTGCACCTGAGCTCTTATATCATTCAATATGCACTTAAGCTACTGCATTTCTTTCATAATTAGGTTTCCACAGTAGGAATCCGTTACCATCAAACTCATACACTAAACGAAACCATTCAGTTGAACTGTCCCCTAGGTTTCCCAATTTTCACCCGAATTTCCATTAAAGAGAACTACTTCATTCTTAAATACGTCCAAGTGGAAATTGGAGCTCCAGATCTGCAAGGAAGGGGGCCCCCTCCCCTTAGACCCCTCCCCCAGGACAGCGATCACAAGAGTCCCCAGACAGAAAACATACCAGTGGAGAACCCTGTGGTGTATAATATTTTTGGCCAAAATTGTTATTTATTGCTTTTCTTTTGTTGCACATGTCTCCAAGAGCAGAAAAAGAAAGTTTCACCTACAGAAATTCAAGATTTGGAAAGACAATGGAAGAAATAAGCAACCAGCTGTAGTAGGCAGTTCTTTTTTGCCGTGCTGTGACATCAATGCATGACCTCTATAGAACAAAATGTTGGCCTGCATTCAATTCAACAAGTATGAGCTTTTGCGCAGTTGGTGCTCTAGTCAGAATTGGCAACTCCATACTGGCTGTGGACCGAGAGCCTACAAACATATCCTTTTATTGGTTCCTGTGTGTTAACAAACGGACCTATGTAGTCAAGTTGGCGTATGTATGTGTGTGTATGTGGCGCATTGGAATGGGAGGTATGTGGTGCCGTAACTCAGTAACAGAAGTGATCAACTTTTCTCAAACTTGTTGTGTATGTGTATGATATTAAGTAAATGTGCCCTATTGTTTTTGGTGGATGTCAAAGGTCACAGGATCACCAGAGGCAATTTAGTGAATTCCTTTTAGTAGCTGTTACTCGGTGTCTGTTGTTCAAACTGTGACATAACTTTAGGATAAGATAGACTGTTAGGAGGTGGAAATATTGTAACATTAACCCATTTAATCTGAAAGGGTCAAAGGTCAGAAAATGTTTTATTGGTATCTCGCCAATGAAACATTTTAGAGGGATGGCATAATGGAAAGTTGTGTTTGTCTATGTGAAGTGCATGTTATGACCTACTTTGACCTCATTTGACCTTTTGACCTTTGTGGCTTTTTTTTTTGATGCAGGGATTTGTCTTGTTGAGGCAAACCAAAAGGGTAATTATACTACCCTACTACGATGCTCCTAACTTAAGTTATTGACATTTTAGTGAAAGGTCTTGAGTATGACGCATTGGAATGTGAGGTATGTGGTACGATAACTCAATAACGAAGTGATCAGTATTTCTCAAACTTGGTGTGTATGTGTATGATATTAAGTAAACGTGCCCAATTGTTTTTGGTGGAGGTCAAAGGTCACAGGGGATCACCAGAGGCAATAAAGTGAATTTCTTTTAGTAGCTGTAACTCGGTGTCTGTTGTTCAAACTGTGACATAACTTTAGGATAAGATAGATTGGTAGGAGGTGGAAATATTGTAACATTAACCCACTTAATCTGAAAGGGTCAAAAGGTCAGAAAATGATGTTTTATTGGTATCTCGCCAACGAAACATTTTAGAGGGATGGCATAATGGAAAGTTGTGTTTGTCTATGTGAAGTGCATGTTATGACCTACTTTGACCTCATTTGACCTTTTGACTTTTGTGGCCTTTTTTGACGCTGGGATTTGTCTTGTTGAGATACACCAAAAAGACAATTATACTACCCTCCTACCATGCTGCTAACTCAAGGTATTGACATTTAGTGAAAGGTCATGAGAGGTGAAATCTAAAAGGGGTATACTAGTTATGAGCTTTTTCTACTAATCTGAGGATTTCCGCTTTTTTTCTGTCCCGTTCTGCATGAAAATGCAATACCTCATCACACATTAATTTCATAAAAGCCAAATTTTTGGACATGCACTAGTAGGGTGCGCAAATTTCATACCATGTTTAAGGGGCACATGCTTCCCTTACTACTCCCTTATACAAAATCATCTTAAAGTCAAGGAACCATAGTGCCCTGTGGCTCTTGTTGCAGACTCTCCGTCTTCTCGGAACCTTATGTTTGTAAAAAAAAAAAACCTGGGAAAAAATAGTTTTGATGAACATCCTTTTAATTATGTAAACACGCAAATATCATATCTGCCTATTTGATGAGAAAAGCTATGAAAAAACGATAAAATTAGTCAAAATTTTTAATGAACATCGATCACATGTTGATCAGTTTACAAGAAAATTATTCTTTCTGCACATACATAATGTAAGGCTTATTTTCTTAATTAAATATCTCAAGATAAGCTTTGATTGATTTAATAAGTCATCTTTGAACTTGCGTGGTCAAAATTTAGACTCGATCCTTGTTTGAGTTTTAATAAGACTTAGCACGCGTCGTATCCCTGTACCTTTGTGTTCAAATGTTTGCTTCAAATATGAAGCCAAATGTGCGTCTTGAAATGAACCCAGAAATTTCATATTTTAAAGATTTTTTTAGTTAAATATCTCTAGATCAGCTCTGATCGACCGACTTAATAATTTATTTTTGAACTTGCGTGGTCAAATGTTAGACTTCGAAGCACTCCTTGTTTAAGTTTTAGTAAGACTTGGCAAATATCGCAAAATATAATGAAATCATTTTTTTTTCTTTGCCTCTCTATGCTCGGCATCTAATAATTCTTATAAATGGCAAAATGTAGTGAAATATATCAAATTTTTCTTTGCCTTGCCTACGCTCGGCTTCTAATAAAACTTAATTGTTCAATGGAATTTATTTCTATAAGACATTACATGGTTATTATTTATAAATATGGCTTTCTTTTCCTACTCCGTGAAGATAATGGGTGAATACAATTTTTAAGATTTTGGTCACTGTATTAGGTCTAAATAATTTATACTATGACCTGCACTTTACGGATCACAATAAATTGTCAAGAATTCCTTGATACTAGACTTGACAAATATCTTTAATTATTGACTTGGAAAACGCTTTAAAGATAATTACCTTCCGGACCTAAAAAATAAGAAAAAACATTAAGTTGATACAACACAATTGGGTAAATAAAAGATATGGAGGCTTCAATTTCAAATAGAAGTAAAAAAAAAAAAAAAACATCGCGCCTCGCTTCGCTGGGCGATTATTACAAACTTATACGTCCCAACAAAGCCCCAGTGGTAAAATAAGCTTGGACCTACATTCACAATTGTATGTGAAGTACGCATTGCATAAGTGCATATCCACATATATAATACTGTGTAGGTGTAATTTGCCTTGGGAAATGTAAACCATTCAACTTGAGTTGTAGTACAGAAGAAGAAAAAATTCGGAAATTTTCAGATGAAAATTCGGAAATTTTTAGGTCTTCCCCCCCCCCCCGGAAAAAAATCCTAGCTACGCCACTGCAAAATAACATATAAAGTATGCACCAAATCACATATTTTCACATTAAAAAACACAAAAGCTTCTCACCGTGGGAGGGGGATGCCACACCCTCCCCCCTCGCGCGCAAGCGCGCTCGGGCTCGGTCGCTTCGCTCCCTCTCAAAATCTACCGCTTCGCCCCCCGGAAAAATTTATGACTACGCGCCTGGTCATGTGTGTCCCCCACACTTCAATACGGATTGACGCCCCTGCTTCGAAGCACTCCTTGTTTGAGTTTTTATTAGACTTATTTAGCACGCATCGTATCCCTAAACCTTTGTGTACAAATTTTGCTTCAAATATAAAGCCAAATGTACGTCTTAAAATAAAGACAGAAATTTCATATTTTTAATAATTACACTTGTTAAATAATGTCTGGAGCAACTCCTACTTAACTTTAATAAGTGATTTATGAACCTGCGTGGTCAAACTTTAGACTTCGAAGCACTCCTTGTTTGAGTTTTACTTAGACTTACTTAACACGCATCGTATCCCTATACCTTTGTGTACTAATGTTTGCTTCAAATATGAATCCAAAT
>JAIZAY010000815.1:0-28868 GCA_029531755.1 Holothuria leucospilota
TTACCCCAAAATACCTGCGTTGAGTCAACAGAAACTTTCTTGGACTATTACGAAAATTTTCCTTTCCTTCATTATGCATTATAAAAGGGCATCTAAGGCTGGCAAATGCCTTTATAGGACCTCCTGGAAGCTCTGGATCAATTATATAAATCGGACAATGGCGTAATGCTTATTACCTGACATCCAAATATTATATAGATCATGATGCTAAGCACTTTACATCTATCGTATTTTTACTAATTTTGAACGAAAATCCAGACGAACAGCTTCTAGCAATGGAGAATCGGCAGGAGGGAGAGAATAGACGCAGTAAGGTGATGTTAGACGTTCCTGATAGGTGTAGCAAAAGGTGTGCAAGGACTAACAAGCGCGTTTCAGCTTTTTCTTCGTAAGTGTATTAGCAATCACCATCCATACCGATAATGGCTTCGCGCGAAGCGCTCGGTAAAAGTTTTTAAAAAATGTATAACGGCAACAACGTGCTTTAAAGTTTCAACCTTTCAACCTTCATGCTTACAAATTAGATTGAAGGATCCCATATTGATGCGGGGCCCCTATAAAGATAGTTGGAGATGTATCTCTGTTTTCGGAAGGTGTTGTGATCAGAATAGTTCCTTGTATAATCAACTTTTTAATGGTCATGAGATGGAATGCAAACTGTGACGCATGCGCGCCAAGCGCGCCGAATTTTTCATTAAATGAGATTTCCCTGATAAAATCTGCATTCAGAATCTGCATCGAGACACTTTCAACAAACCTACATGCCACTCAAAAAGCCAGTAAAATAGAGCCACGACACTACTCTTTACGAAGTGTGGGGGGACATTTGATATTGTGTCCCCACCCATCGAAATGTGGGGGGACATGTCCCCCTGCCCCCCAGGAGCGACGCCCATTCCTCGAAGTCTAAATTGTGACCACGCAAGTTCATAAATGACTTATTAAGTTAAATAGCAGTTGCTCCAGACGTTATTTAACAAAAGTAATTATTAACAAGAGCCCAATGGGCACTGTGGTTCCTTGCTGAATGTAATGAAACTGAGCCAACTACTGAATGAACCAGTATTTCTGAAGATGCACAAAATCTGCTCTGTAGACAATGCACATCTTGTGTTAACACATTCAAGCATAAATAAATTGCTCTGAAGAAATACAGGCACTTCAAGAGATATCAACACAGACAGTATACAGTTACAATTTGTTTTATTCAATTAAGCAATCACAATTCATGCACGCTCAATGGTATCTGATCCAAATGATCAGTAACTTAGTTCTCTTTATAAAACTAACAACCCATAGTAGCATTTAATTAATCAATTCCAATTTCCAATTTCTGCAAGCTCACATGTCCTAATCTAAGGACAAATGTCTGTCTAGTGAACTTTCACAAGTCCTCTGCTTTGTGGGCAGAGAATCTTCTGCAATATGAAAAAGCAGCATTTGATGCAGGTTTTCATAATGGCAGAATTATGGATTAAAATCGTGATACTATGATTTCAACTAAAACTGAGATACTTGGCATCTCTGAAAGATGTCCCACATCTTTCAGTCATTGGGTGAATGTGATCTTAATGTGCTGGAATGATACAGTTTTGTGCTTATATTTGACTTTAGGAATTCTTGGGAACTTGCTTTTTGGCATCTGGTGATTTCACCTCTCACATCCGACAAAACTCATATGGGTTTTCTGCTGGATTTAATGCAACACCTCAAAGCATAAATCTATTCAAGCTTCCTACACTGAGATATAGAGTTAAAAAGGTTTGCAGAGTTTGACCTCCAGTGACCCCAGATGACCTTTGGTCTCCACCAAAAAAATATTTTCCCCACCATAAGGCATCCACACACTAAGTATGAAATTAATCCAAGCTTCCTACCTTGAGATATTGTGCTAACAACAAGGTTATCAGTTTTTGACCCTTGGTGACCCCAGATGACCTTTCACCTCCACCAAAAACTGTATGGCACAGCTTCTCACTATGGTAGATCTATATACCAAGTATGAAATCTATCCAAGATTCTTTCCTTGAGATATTGTGTTAAGAAGGTTTTCAGTATTTGACTCTCAGTGACCCCAAATGACCTTTGAGCTCCACCAAAAATGACAGGATTTATCTTCTTACCATAAGTCATCCACATACCAAGTATGATATCTATCCAAGCTTCCTACCTTGAGATACTGTGCTAACAACAAGTTTTCAGTGTTTGACCCCCGGTGACCCCAGATGACCTTTGACCTCCACCAAAAGCTACAGCATTCATCTTCTCACCATAATGCATCCACATACCAAGTATGAAATTTATCCAAGCTTCCTGCCTTGAGATATCGTGCAAGCAAGGTTTTCGGTCTTTGACCCCTGGTGACCCCACATGACCTTTGACCTCCACCAAAAACAATAGGGCACACCTTCTCACTATGACAGATCCATATACCAAGTTTCAGTTTGGTCCAACTTTTCCTTGTTGAGATACAGCGTACCGAAGCAAGTGTCACACACACACACGCACACACACACACACACACGCCAAGCTGACTACATAGGTTCCTTTTGCTAACGCAAGGAACCAAAAATATGAAATTTCTGTCTTCATTTTAAGACGCATATTTGCCTTCATATTTGAAGCAAACATTTGTACACAAAGGTATAGGGATACGATGCGTGCTAAATAAGTCTTATTAAAACTCAAACAAGGAGTGCTTCGAAAGTTTGACCACGCAAGTTCAAAAATGACTTATTGAGTCGATCAGAGCTGTTCGAGAGATGTTTAACTAAAAAAAATCTTAAAAATTGAAATTTCTATATTTAGTTCAAGACGCATATTTGGCTACATATTTGAAGCAAAATTTGTACACAAAGGTATGGGGGATACGATGCATGCTAAATAAATGTTTCTAAAACTCAAACAAGGAGTGCTTCCCAGTCTAAATTTTGACCACACAGGTTCATAAATGACTTATTAAGTCAAATAAAAGTTGCTCCAGATGTTATTTAATAAAAGTAATTATTCAAAAAGTGAAATTTATGTCTTTATTTTAAGACGCATATTTGGCTTCATATTTGAAGCAAACATTTGTACACAAAGGTATAGGGATACGATGCGTGCTAAATAAGTCTAAGTAAAACTCAAACAAGGAGTGCTTCGAAGTCTAAAATTTGACCACACAGGTTCATAAATGACTTAGGCTATTAAGTTAAATAAAAATTGCTCCAGATGTTATTTAATAAAAGTAATTATTCAAAAAGTGAAATTTCTGTCTTTATTTTAAGACGCATATTTGGCTTCATATTTGAAGCAAACATTTGAACACAAAGGTATAGGGATACAATATGTGCTAAATAAGTCTTACTAAAACTTAAACAAGGAGTGCTTCGAAGTCTAAAATTTGACCACGCAAGTTCAAAAATAAATTATTAAGTCGGTCGATCAGAGCTGATCTAGAGATATTTAACTAAAAAAATCTTTAAAATATGAAATTTCTGGGTTCATTTCAAGACGCACATTTGGCTTCATATTTGAAGCAAACATTTGTACACAAAGGTATAGGGATACGACGCGTGCTAAGTCTTATTAAAACTCAAACAAGGATCGAGTCTAAATTTTGACCACGCAAGTTCAAAAATGACTTATTAAGTCAATCAAAGCTTATCTAGAGATATTTAATTAAGAAAATAAGTCTTACATTATGTATGTGCAGAAAGAATAATTTTCTTGTAAAATGATCAACATGTGATCGATGTTGATTAAAAATTTTGACTAATTTTATCGTTTTTTTTCATAGCTTTTCTCATCAAATAGGCAGATATGATATTTGCGTGTTTACACACATTAAAAGGATGTTCATCAAAACCTTTTTTTCCCAGGTTTTTTTTTTACAAAGAGATAAGGTTCTGACAAGACGGAGAGGTCTGCAACAAAACCAAAGGGCACTATGGTTCCTTGACTTTAAGATGATTTTGCATAAGGGAGTAGTAAGGAAAGGCATGTGCCCCTTAAACATGGTATGAAATTTGCGCACCCTACTAGTGCATGTCCAAAAATTTGGCTTTTATGAAATTAATGTGTGATGAGGTATTGCATTTTCGTGCAGAACGGGACAGAAAAAAAGCGGAAATCCTCAGATTAGCAGAAAAAGCTCATAACTAGTATACCCCTTTTAGATTTCACCTCTCATGACCTTTCACTAAATGTCAATACCTTGAGTTAGCAGCATGGTTGGAGGGTAGTATAATTGTCTTTTTGGTGTATCTCAACAAGACAAATCCCTGCATCAAAAAAAAAAAGCCACAAAGGTCAAAAGGTCAAATGAGGTCAAAGTAGGTCATAACATGCACTTCACATAGACGAACACAACTTTCCATTATGCCATCCCTCTAAAATGTTTCATGGGCGAGAGATACCAATAAAACATCACTTTCTGACCTTTGACCCTTTCAGATTAAGTGGGTCAATGTTACAATATTTCCACCTCCTAACAGTCTATCTTATCCTAAAGTTATGTCACAGTTTGAACAACAGACACCGAGTTACAGCTACTAAAAGAAATTCACTTTATTGCTTCTGGTGATCCCCTGTGACCTTTGACATCCACCAAAAACAATAGGGCACATCTACTCAATATCATACACATACACAACAAGTTTGAGAAAAGTTGATCACTTCTGTTACTGAGTTACCGCACCACATACCTCCCATTCCAATGCGCGACATACACACACATACATACACCAACTTGACTACATAGGTCCGTTTGTTAGCACACAGGAACCAATAAAAGGATATGTTTACAGGCTCTCGGTCCACAGCTAGTATAGAGTTGCCAATTCTGACTAGAGCACCAACCGCGCAAAAGCTCATACTTGTTGAATTGAATGCAGGCCAACATTTTGTTCTATAGAGGTCATGCATTGATGTCACAGCACGGCAAAAAAGAACTGCCTACTACAGCTGGTTGCTTATTTCTTCCATTGTCTTTCCAAATCTTGAATTTCTGTAGGTGAAACTTTCTTTTTCTGCTCTTGGAGACATGTGCAACAAAAGAAAAGCAATAAATAACAATTTTGGCCAAAAATATTATACACCACAGGGTTCTCCACTGGTCTGTTTTCTGTCTGGGGGCTCTTGTGATTGCTGTCCTGGGGGAGGGGTCTAAGGGGAGGGGTACCCTCCCCTGGGCCCCCTCCCCTTAGACCCTTCCTTGCAGATCTGGAGCTCCAATTTCCACTTGGACGTATTTAAGAATGAAGTAGTTCTCTTTAATGGAAATTCGGGTGAAAATCGGGAAACCTAGGGGACAGTTCAATTGAATGGTTTCGTTTAGTGTATGAGTTTGATGGTAACGGATTCCTACTGTGGAAACCTAATTATGAAAGAAATGCAGTAGCTTAAGTGCATATTGAATGATATAAGAGCTCAGGTGCAAGTGAGCGGGGTTTGCATCTCCGATGTTTTATTGTACATTGTTTGTCTGAGTATTTGAAATCAAATATAAAAGGCAGTCAAATGACTAAGTTGTACTGTTTGTGATTGAGTGTACAAACAACTTCTCGACCAGGCGGGTCAATTTTCTGTGCGGGCGGCAAAGTTTTGCCCTGGCGCTAGTGTGGTGTGGCAGATTTTGTACGGGCGGAGCCCCCCGACAAAACAGCTAGTGGAGAACACTGCACCAGCGAGGTAAAAGGCCCTTTTTAAACCAGCCTTGCGTGGTAGGTCAATGTTATAAGGAGCGGTTTTGCCGTCCGGAGAAATTAATCACATGGTGTAATACGTCATCTACATGTTCTCTATTGCAGGAATTAAGATTGCATTGTACTTTGCCATGTTTAAGAGAATGTATAAACCAGCAAAATTAGCATTTTAGGCAATGAGAGTTTACATGTTGCATGTACAACAATTTCAGCAAATAAAGTAATAAAATATCTAAAATGAAAATCTGTGCTTTAAAGTATCTAAGGTTTCATAAAAACATTTACAAGTTATACAGTACATCATTGTTATTCATGTACTAACCTTATTGTGCTGGCCACTGAGTGTTTACACTGGTTATACTGACATCTCTCTGGCTACTGGGTTTGAGAATATTCGTCACAGCTATGGAAAAAGTCTATGCTGGCAACATGTGCACTATTTGAGAAATCATGATAGCTTTAAAATCACACCATGATATCAGAAAGAATGCAACCATCACCAAGGCTACCAATAAAGAGCTTGCAGTTGTACAGTAGCTGGCTCAAATAAGTAATTTCAACTTGATGGTGATAGTTGTGGAAGGTACCTGCCATCGTCATTTTATTTCTTGAAGCAAGACTCATTAAAGAATATCCCCTTCACTGTGTTGCTGAAATGAATTGCTGAGAATTAAATACATAAAATGAAAAGCAGATGTTATTTTCAATACAGTATAAGCTTTTCAAGAGTGAAAGCATGCTGAAAGTCCCCTAACAATTCCTTGATACACAAACCAAATAACAAATCAAACCAATCATAAAAATGTCAATCAATCAATACTGTAGATAAACACAGCAAAATCACTTTTTTTTGCATGCTTCTGGAACTTGTCACTGTTTAATACTGTTAAGAAGTTTGAACATTTCTTTTCTTTCAGTCAACAACATACTAAGCACTCTGCTCTGATTATTTAAGGATTGCCATGACAAAGTGGGCACAATACCATCATACCCAAAGCATAAACATGCATTGGACTTGACTAAATTTGGAATCAGGTGAAAGCTAAAAAGTACAGTATGTATTCAAAAATAAAACCTGATATCAAGCATGTTGATATGACCCATCACTGTCATAAGAAGATATAGATCATGACACCCCGACAGAATCATGTTCTTTGCTGTTTGTATGATTTTCTCCACTCCAGTGAATTTTATCATGTTGGAAACTTTTAATGTACTCATAAAATATTTAAAATGAAGACACTTTCTCTGTGGTTGATCCAGAATTACTTGTATTAGTATCATTAATTACATGTCTAGTGACTATGTCCAAGAGAGAATTAACTTGTTCATAATTAATTTATTTATTTAAAGTGGGCATGACACGGCCAAAATAACTTTTGTGTATTGCAAGATTGGGTACAGTATTGTTAAAGTATCATCTCAAACACAATTAAAACCAGCGCAGTTCAGCATAAATAGAATTTGAAGAAAAACGTCCAGAAATCCAATTTCGAAAAATGCCGCAACAGGTCACATGACTTTTATGATGCAATTGGGGGCACTCCGCACTGCTCTATGTAAAGACGCGTATCTAGATGTGAAACTAATACAACGCTTTGGGAATGTTTCATACCTTAGAAACTTCATGAAAAGGATTACATCACAATACCCACCCAACATACAGAGCGCAAAGCGCGGAACATGTTGGGGGCTTCGAAGCATATCATTGGCCAATATGTTCTCGTGCATATGCGCCCGTGTTTTAGCTTCCCTGCATATAATAAACGGCTTTGTTTTTGTGCAAAAAGAACGCGGTCCGGGCGCGCTGTACAGAACAGCTATGAACATGTATGGACAGTCCATAACATGCGTGCCTTTACTCAGTGAGCTGTTCAGTAACGTTGCTATTGTGAATGGTAAGGAGTCACCGCGCAACGACGCATAGTTCACAATGTGGTCACTGGTCACGCGCGCTGCTGTATAGTATCGTAGCACAGGTGTTTGCAATGATGTACCTGCTAACACGCGTAAGCATGCACATGATTCGATGTGTAGAACGATGGTTGAGCTGCCTGTTACAGTGTTACTAACCGTGCCTCCAATGACGTCACGATCTTGAGACGCGCTCACATACTTTTTTTTGCTTTTGGATTTCAGATGACTGAGTCTGGCCTGTAATTGGGAATTCAAAAGGTTGTATTACTGTGTTTATGGACGTAGTTGAGTCGGGAAAACATTCGCTTCATTTCAATTTTTTTCAAATTTTACATGATATTGTTCTAGAAAATACCACTTTTTCCAGTATATATTTCTGTGGCTTCTTTTTAGGGTACTTTAACTCAAGTCCCATTCATCTATGTCACTAATGCTAATTAGTACTTTCACAAATTGTCAAAGCCATTGTTAAGAAACTTTTTGTGTGACTGACATAACTCTACATTGTACTGGATATGCACAAACCTATATTCCAACATGTTAGATGTACAGTATTCATGTACATACAGTACTACCAAAAGCATTCCTGACCAACAAAATACATACTGTACATGCAAAGGGAAGAAGTCATCTGCATTATTTCTGTAGCCAAATACTTCAGGGCCATTCAAGGATAAGTGGTCCTGATACGGTACCATTAAAACTCAGTACTGTATGTGTCTTATTCCAACAAGATTACTAGACAGGTGTAACTTCCATTTCTATTCAAATTTTTTTGGTTATTCCTTCGGAAAATACCACCGCCAAAGAACATCTTAAAAATGGAACACATTCTGCCCCACCACAATGACACACTTTTGAAAAATTTGCATAGCTCTTACAAATGAAATGTGATTTCCATGACTGTTTCATAATGGAAGAAGAAAAATCAGACTTTATTTCAGTCTTGAAACTTTACCTCATGTCTTTCTACACATGTTCCTGATTGTGTGAAAGTTATCAGTCTGTCCTGCCACATCCATACATTTGTGTTACCATGGCATTACCTTGACATTGCATTTCATTGTACCTTGTAATATTCTGTAACTGACCTGTTTGTGTGAAACCACTGAACTATTCAAAAAAGCTACAGGTACACAAGCACAAATAGAAAAGGCGATCAAACTCAGTCCCACCACAATAAGATTATTTAAGCTTTGGCCTACAGTATGATTTATCCTAAGTTCTCCGTTGTAATATTCAGCTATGCCCAATTGATCTGGGTTATCCATATGAACTATTTCTATAAGAGTAAAAGGAACCCATTTATTCCCTTCCCCTCAAAAAGGAAAGGCTGCCAGTCTACCTTCAAACCACCTAAAATTCTTGCAGTATGGTACAGCAGTCGCGTCTTAAATTTCCCTCCTATTATCCGTGAGAAAATCGATCATCCAGTAATGAGTCTTTCAGGCAAGGCAGGTGCCTCAGGCCTGAAGTCAGACAAGGAAGTGAAAGGGGTCAAAAAAGCCAGATGGGTGAAAATTAATTTTAAGGGAGCAAGATACTCTAAACTTCATACAGCAATGGTAACTTTTGATCTTCAGGGAAGGGGGGGGGGGGGATTTTTCCACGGGAAAGGAGTCCTCAAGCTATGGGTTTGCACTACCTGCAAGCCAAAAGGAAACCTTGTGGGCACAGATGTCATGAGAGAAAATCTTGTGGTTATGGACTCTGTGTCAATAAAACAAGGGAAAATCTTGCAGGCATGGATCGGAATCTGTGTCAGTAATCCTACCTTAAGTTTAAGCAAACTATTGGTTTAAGGTGGCTCCTTGCCTCAATCACTTAGAACTGCTGGTCTTGGTCAGGTGTCAGCCTAACATTACACTACTGATACAATAACATCAATTGAGACTGAGTAGAGGTATTGTAAACAAGCCCTAATTTTCAGTAGGCCTACGTCATGGTAATGTTAGCTGGGGAATACCCACTAGTCCGAAGGTTCACTAACTTTCTTCGAAGGTTTTCTAGACTGAAGATCGGCTTGACCAAATATATACTTCCATTCTGACAAAGGGTTAAAACTCAGCAGGTGGACTACTGTAGATACAAAATTAACATAACATAGCATGTTAAAGAGCAAAAGAGTGCTAAAGCCCCGTAAGATGCTCTGAGGTCCAAACCCTTTACAAAAAAGCCAGACTAACACCAAGCGAGCCCAGTACAGTCTGATTCTACCACAGTCCTGGAAGAACTTTTCAAATGACGTTAACCAAAAAGCAATGCACTGAAGTGGAGAACTTTAAGCAGGGAGCTGTAAGAGATGGAGAAACATCGACCAAATCTGTCAGACAGTATGTAGTTGAGAATAATTTAATCCTTTTCAGGTAGCCAAATTTGATTGACAAGTCTCTTTATTCCTATTGTTTGACTTTTGTTGACTTTCCTCCTTAATCCTAGTAAACGTTATGTCATTCACATATCACCGGGTAGGTCTACTGTACAAACTGGGCCGTCAGACTTTTCAAACAGTCCACTCTCATGCTTACCTTGGTATCCATGCAAGCATGATGACATATGAAGTGGGATAGGGTACACAAGTTGCTCACGTGGGTTGCCAGTAAAGTCACCCCCTTACCACTTTTATACTAGCCCCCTGACAGAATCCTCCCTGACAAAGTCAGGCCGCCACAATGTCGCCTCCTCAGAACAACAAAATGGCCCCTGAAAAATTTCATCAAAAATGATTAAGACATGCAAAACTTGATTATATGAAAGATACTTGTTTCTCCATGAATAATAAAGTGGAATGACAATATATACACAAGACCTAGCATGACCATGAGTGTATATAAAAGCCTATAATGTTAGGTAAAAAAGCCCTTTCATGTGAAGCCTAGTTAAGGCTAGTTCCGAATATTACATACATCACAAGCTTTAAATTTACTACATTTTTCTGCAAATTTTTAAGATGTTCAATTAGCTCTTATCAAGTGCAAATGCTAGTACTTTTGTTGCTGAGATATGATGGCATTTTTTCTTCTTTTGACATCTGTACAAACGCCTATCAAGGCTATCCCATACAGTTTTACAGTAGCTAGGGCTAAGGGAGTGGGATGAATGTAAACTGACTAGCTACACTGATTTATGTCAAGGGTGAAGGGTTGGCTTTTGAAACTACAGTATCAATTGATGGGGCACAGCAAACTTGCTCACAACCATTACACAACTATTGTAAAACAGAAGGAACTGTCACCAAGCTCCTCCATGATCTTAACTGGACAACTTTGCAAAATAGAAGATCTGCATCTAGATTAACCCAGCGTACAGGTCTGTGTAACTACAAAACAAATCATAACCTTATTGACATACCTAGGGAACATTTCCTACAGCCAGTGATGAGGCAAGCCTTTGGAGAAGGACCAAGCAAAACTTCTTTCAACCTTCATGCCATATTAATGTTTGCAAGTATTCCCTTTTACCAAGAACTTTGAAGTAGAGGAACAATTAACCTGAAGGGACTGTCAATGCCAGCAGCATTAACACTTTAAGTGCAAACTTACATTTTGATTAGCACCCCACCCAACCGGAACACCCCTGGCTACATGCTCTTTTAAGAACCCTGCCAGTATTCAAGAAAAAGAAAAGAAGAATTAGGGCTCAGGACAAAGGCCAGGGCTTTGTAATAAAAAGGCCTAATGAGTATTGTTAGGATTGGTACTGTAGACCAGTAGCACTGTATATAGGCCTAGACCTACTGTAGATGGACTTACAGTAGGGCATGGTTCACTATACAGAAGATGAGGCTAAATTGTACAGTAAAGTTCTCTGACTGTAACCCAAATCCTAACCCATTTGGTCTGCTGCTGTACCTGAGGTTAATCCTTGCCCTTATGCTACCCAATGCAAATGGTAGTATTTTGAGTAATGTGACTCTTGAGAAGCTGAGAAGATTAGGTATTGCTTTACAGGCCATTTGAAGCTATCTAGATAGTGTGCAGCTACTGCTGCTAGAGCTAATATGGCGTGTGGATTGATCAAGAGGAATTTCAGTAGGGTAGTTATAGTAAAGACATTGTCTAAATCTGCAGTTGGTAAGGCCACATCTTGACTACGCTGCTTAAGCTTGGAGTACCTTCTGTGAAAAGGACAATTTTCTAATAGAGAAAGTTCAGAGGGCCATTTGTCATATACCTGACGTAAGAAATCTACCTTATCATGTTAGGCTTAAACCTCTTGGGTTTAAGCACCCTCCAGAGTTAAGAAGGATTAGGGGGGTGGGGGGACATGCTCCAGGTTTACAAATTTAAGAAAAACAGAAATCCTTTGGTGTGTTTGTAGCTTCTTAAAGGTTAAGAAGTAATTCTTGGGTCGAGGCCATTGTAAGAAGCTTGTTAAGTGTTGTGAAAGGCTTGACATGGAAGTTCAGCTTCTCTCATAGAGTTGTCAAAAAGTGGAATAGTCTGCTTGAATGGGTGCTTAAAGCAGGGAGCTGTAAGGGATGGAGAAACAACACTTGTTTCTCCTTTGAAACTACAGTAGGTGTTTTGCAGACACTTAAGTTTCGCATTGTCTGGTTCCTGAAATTCCTCTAAAACTTGGAGGGATTAGGCAGTGAAGACAGTTGTTCGTGTTGTCTGCTACATCTGAGGGAGCTCACAGGATGATTTCCCCCATTTGGTATAACATTGCCAGCCGTCAAGGAGAGCAAAATTTATTTCAACTTGTGCCGCCAGGTGCCACGCTCTGAAAGGGTAAAGTATGTCTTTTTATAATACATTTTGAACATAAATACATCGTTTGCTATTTCAGGAACATTCCGGAAATGTTTGAAATGTCATCATCAATATTTAGACTCCCACTGGTTTTCAAACAGGTATATTCCTTTCTTAATGAAGAAATTAGAATAATAATGGGATTGTGCAACTTAAGAGTAGGTGAACAGTTGTTTTAATAAAAAGCAGGGAAAACCTTTCACATTTATCGGCTGTGCAGCTATCTTCAAAGCAACATCTTGACAGTGGTCTTTGTTACAAGATTACAAGATTACTGCACTTTGAAAGAGGGAAATCATCTTTAAAGGGCATTTGCCACTATAGTCTAGGCTATGGGTTTCTCTGCACCCAGTATTACTGCAACCTGTAGACCTTGGCCTAGGCTAAGCCTAGGCAGTAACTGTACAGTAAGTAGCCTAATCCTGTACAAATGCCTTTAGGCCGAGGGAATGAGTCATAGAATATTGTACACTGCTCGCATGCGCTGAAATGTGCAACCGATAATTTTCATTATTTAAAAAAAAAAAAAAATCTACCAAAAGATTTTACCTTGAATTTCATCAAAATCTGCAGTAAAAATGCTTTCTGAAAATAAAAACTTGACCAGTTGTCATTGTGTAAGCCTCATAAATACACACAGCTCAAATGTATGCTCAGCCATGGAGCCTACATTGCTTCAATACTGTGAAGGTAACTTTCGTTTTGAATTGAATATGTACCACAACGTAGTCAGTCTTGTTTTGCCTGATTGACCAATTTTGCAAATAATGAATAATGAAAAAAAGCCTCACACGTTTTTTAAAATCAGCCGGACGGTATTCTATGACTGTCATTTCCTGGGCCTTACTGCTGGCCTACAGAAATGTCACAAAATGTAAAGGCCAGGCCTATATAGACTATGGGGCATGGCACTTTTTTCGCTTGTTTTGTGACCCACCTCAGGGGGGGACTCAGTTTTGCCACAGAATGTTTTCTAAGGTAATATTATACACAAATATGAGCGATCCCGCGTGCAGAATGTGCACATTAACGAGAAAAACGTAAAAACTAGTCCATTTTTAGTCTAAAAAAATTGCCTTTTTCAACCAATCAAATTTGCTGTCTGAAAAGGTTTCGATGTGTTGTACTTTTTTTGACCAATCACAGCGCTCGTACGTTTTCCTCCGATGTAAACATTGCATTTGTAAACAAGATAGCATACGTAGTACTAGAGATCTGAGTGAAAACATTTTGTTTTTCACATTTCTTCAGATATCGGAACATTTCAAGAAAATTAAAGTTTGAATGATCTTAAGTAGGTCCGTTTTTACCATCAAGTAATTGGTCACTGTCGTAAAATCTCAAGGAGGTCGTTTAATTTCTTTCGCAAATTTGCGATACTCCTTCAAGAAACTGTTTGTGTGTGTAGCCTATAGTAGCCCCAGTGTGTGGCCTAACCCATGAGGAAAACTACAAATACGTTAGTTTACTTACTGTAGCCTAGTCTTACGATACAAGAGCCAGCGTTTGTCGCAGAGGATGACATAAGGGAGAGACTGTTATCTCAAAGAAGGAAGAACAGTTTTAGAAGCAGGTAAACCGAAGGTAAGTTAATAGGACAGATTATACGTAAGCAATAGGCCTGGCTTCGGTGTTACAACAGCGGGCAGTCTTAACAATACTAAAACTGCTTGTTTCAATGGTTCAAGACATAGTTACTCACAGGCTGTATATAGGGCTAGGCCTAGCCTCCAGTTCATCATGGTTCTGTGAAAATTTAGAGTTAGATAAGATTTTACGGCTCAGTTTTTAACCAAACGGTTTAAGTCGGGCTGGCCACCGCCTTTTTTCCAGATGTGGCCTACTGGTTTGTTTTCCCTACTCCGCTGCTTCTGCCCCATGGTTCTGTAAAAAACTATTCTTGCTGTAGATTGAAAGGTTGCATTTGTCAATCTCAGCTTTGTCCTAGATTCACATTATTTAGGAGTGGGACCTGGTTAAAATCATGGTAAGATTGCCATTGCTACCTCCCGATTAGATTTCCGGGCCCTTTTGACAAGAACATAAAACCGTTACTGCAGCTGCTGCTGGTGGTGTTAGGATACCACTAGTATTGCGGTGTGTGAACATTTTGCATCAGACCTTCATTTATGAAACCAGTGCGATACTGCCAAATTCTGGAATGGAAAAATTATAATAGAGTGGTTTTGTGTTGCAGGATAAAAAAATTGTTGCACAGTGTTTAGGGAAGTGACATTCTGCTTTCCTGTTATTTTTGTAAATATAAGGATAGCAGTTTCACTGGCTGATAAATAAAGTTAAGGTTGGCATCAGGAATACCAAAAGAGTGCAAGACTTAATGCACAATAAATTTTTAGTGTAGTTTTTTGCAACCTAAGAAAAGAATGTTCACAATAACAAGTACTGTTGTGTCCAGGTTATTGTAATGTGGACTGTGTGTATTGTTGTGTTGTGTTTCTTTCAGATCTCTTACTTCAGTGGGATGTTTCCTTCAAGTCTGAATTGAAATAATTTTCTGAAATGCCATGATAAAAATGTCATATTACTTTGTGTTTTTAATTTTTATTTTTGCAGACCCTGAGTGTGTGGACACACAGCAGACATACAGGACCACCTATCCTTGGCAGAAATGGCAGGCACCTCAACAGATGAACATTTTACACCAAACTGGTGGGATGAGCTCGGTGTGGAATGTTTGCTTTGAAAATTTTACAGTACCTTGACTCCAATTTTCCATGGAATTACGTAACAGTAATATCCCATTGCATCTATGCCCAGTGGATTACTGCAACGTACCAACGATGATAATGCACTTGATGGAATTTATGAGCTTAAAAAATGTTTTATTGCATAATGCATATTCTGAAAAGTGACTGAACTTCTGAATCATCATGAACAAATGTTTTATGCAATTATGCAATCAGTTGCATTTATTGATGCTAGTGTGTCAGACTGAGTGAATTTAACAGTGAACTATGGTGATACACTCTCTCAGCAAAGCAATGTTACAGATGACACACATTTGAAACACGAACTGTACCACTTATATCACAAGAGAGGTTTAGTTAATGTATTTGAAAAAGACTGAGAAATATAAAAATCTTTAGCAAGGACCCTGTGCAAAAAAGTGTGGGTAGGGATGCTTCCTACCATCAGTATTGGTAACTGTATAGTATGTAGCTGGAATTTTGTGTATATCATTTTGAAAGACATGAACTTAGACCCCGTTGATAGTACTTATGCGTTTGAATTATATAAAACTAGTGGTGATTTTATGTAATGTATTTCATTATTCAGGCAGCTGTGGAAAGTCTTAATATATAGTTCACTGAAGATTGCAATTAGATGTTTTCAATTTCAATTTGTTTGTTGAGCTCTGCTATTTTGACTGCAATTTCTGTGGTATAATTACCCCTCGAATTGATTAGGAACCCCAGATATTTTAAGTACAATTCACATTGTGAAGGTTAATGGAGCAGGATGAGTGATCCTGATCTTGACAGCATGAAACTGCAAAAAGACGAGCAACTATCGAACAACAGCAATAAGTTGAAAAATACATAATGTGATATGTGATTGAGCATTGTTCGCATCTAAAGCAAGGAGATCACCTTGGCAACAGTCACCACTGGTAAGGTCATGGGAACAATTTGTAATCAAGGCATGGCACATACAGCCTGCTGAGCCTCGTTACAAAGTATTGCAGGTAAGTAGGCCTACTACTGACTTAAAGAGATTGTTTATTAATGAAAAAAAATCAAAGAACAGTAAGAAGAAAAATTGTATGAAAAAGAATCATTCTTCCATTTTCCTTGATGTATTTTTACACTGAACTTTGAAGAACCCAGTTTTGTGGCAGGCCAGAGAAAAGTGTTAATTGTTTCACAGCAGGATCTGATGATTGAGGCTGGGCTTCAATTACAGTACACATTGCAAACCTGGGACAAGGTACAGTATTCCATTGCATCTTGATTTGTGGAAGGTATTGTATCTTACCTACAGCTGGGTCAAGCAATGTGTGAAAGTAGCTAGTATGTACACTTTTCTCTCTCAGAGATAGCATTCAGTAGGAGCAGGCACATAGCCTCGGGGAGGGGGGCACATGCCCCCCCCCCCAAAAAAAAAATATTTCAATAAAAGGTCTTGCACTGAAGGAGAAAAAAATTATTATGAGACCAGCCTTTTTGGAATAAAAATATAAGAAGGAAAAATGGAAAATCTTGCACCGTTTTGCATCTAGTGCCCCCTCCCCCAGGCCGGTGAAACTACAACATTGATGTTCCCCCCAAATTGGTTAGTCTGGCTAGGGGCCTGAGTAGGAGAGTCATTAGAGTTGCACACTGTAACTAGTGTAGTCGCATATCGGTTATGGGTGGATGGGTGGGGACGACGTTATAGAGGGAGGGAGAAGGATTCCAAGATTCAATTTTTATACAATTGTAAGGAGCTACTACAGTGTCTTATTTCGGTGCTGGAATTCCTATGTCTACACTGAGATTATGCTGTACATTAGATCTGTAACCAATGTAAGAATTATCGCCCAAGGCTAGGCTAGTTTAATTTCTTCAGGTGGGGCAGGGCCCGGGGGATATATAATATAGTGGTCTTATCACCATTTCATGTCACTGTGTTGATAAATTGGGCGTAAAAATCGTGCTTCTAGCATGACACAAGTGCTATAAAGTACTGTACAGTAGGTGCTGTTTGGTTGGAGACTGCAAGTACAGTAAGTCACGTACTGTATGCATAACCTCGATCTAGGTTCTAACGATAGGATATATCCCTTCAATTATTCCTCCGTCTGTGATATAACGATACTCTTTGCCCAAAACGATTCTTTTAATGTCTTATTCCTGTAGTTAATACAACTTTTTCACACTGGTAGGCATTCAGGTCGTTTAGTTTCCGCGATTGGTCCACTATCGTTCGTTGTAACGTTAGTACCGTACACAGTATACGTAACAATTTCGCGTAAGCAGTACGTACACTATGTCAATTGTGAGCTGTTTGTTTAAGTCGTTTCTCAATTAGGGTTAATTAACGGTTCCGTTCTCGTTAATGTGCAACACTTGAACGCGGGATCGCTCGAATTCTTTCATTGCTACACTTAGTCTACATCATGTGAAATTTTCAGGTCCCCCTCCCCTGAGGTGGGTCACAAAAGTCGATTTTTAAAGCCTTTTTGACTGTATGCCCCACAGTCTAATAGGCCTGATAACTGCCAGACACATTTACAATCTGCCACAAAAAAAAAAAAAAAAAATGGGGGGGGGGAGGGGGGGTCTTCATCGCCTTCATTTTCAAGTACTTGTCCAGTCTCACTTTGGTTTTCCAAAATGAAAACATACACTAGGCCTACCTTAATGTTACTCCTAAATCATCGATTCCATTTCTAATTCCTAAGGAATGTAAAGTTGGTTCCTGTTTGATGGCTAAGCCTACTGAAGCTTTTCTTTAATTACCTAGGCTGTGGGCCTAGACTAAAGCCAACATTTATGATACCGGAAACGGACACAATTCATAGAATCAGTTAAAGAACACAGAATTCGTGATTTTAACAAGCAATGAAAAAACACTAGAAATGTAAGCAGAAGTTGTAAATTTTCAATTTTATAATACTCAAAGCCATTTAGGCGGGATTACGGGGGGGGGGGGGGGCAAGCGGGGCCCCCCACACTTTCTGCCAGAGCTTAAAAAACAAAAGTAATAAAAAAATGAGCGAAAGTAAGCAAGACCAGAGAAATTATATGAGAAGCTCAATAGCCTACTAAGATTAAATTTTGCAGTGTTTAATGAAGGAAAATATTAATATCAAAAACTGTAAAAAAGGTTAAAATATGTTTCTCTGTGAGCTTCTCGCACACCTCCAGAGAAAAGTGACTTATACGACTGAAAATTTTGTCTGGCTTCGTAAAATTTCTTTCCTCTTACTGTACGTGCCACACTAGACTTGACACTTGACACTAGACTTGAAGCTCTGAAATAAGGGTCACTGAATGTACTAATGTACGTCATAAAATGCACCATGGCTCTTGCAAACAAAGTTCCAAACCCTAACCAAAGTATAAGGAACCGCAATTCTCAAAAAGAAAAAAAGAAACAAAAATGGTGTGCTTCGCACGAGCCTTATATAAATCGATGTCTCATCATCGATGTCTGCTGTACAACTGATGTGTGTAGGAAAACTTTGGTGGAATTGCCTCGTTATTACTTCTAGTAGGACAGCTTGACGAAATTACCAGGGGTCGAAATTCCCACTGTTCCGCTGTTCCGAGAACAGTGCTTTTAGTGCCGGAACAGTAACTTTTCAAAAGCCACTGTTCCGTGGAACAGTGTTTTTCCACAAGAAGCAAAGTGCACATAAATATATGCACATGCTAATCTCTGATATACTGTAGTAATGACGCAGTGAATATAGAAAACCCCCATAAATTTTGGCTTAAGTATGAAATGCAATCTCGTTCCACTGTTATCAACTCAAGTCGGTTACACTTGCACATGTTATGCCCTATGCTGCATGGTACAGTACTGAGTAAACTCACATGCTGAAGTTTTACTACCAAACGCAGAAAAACTTCTACTACAGTATAGTATGTCATTGCTGCCCTGCAAGCGAAGGTCATCTTGCATCACCCCTTGTCTTGTGTGGTATGTTCCAAATGACCTCTTAACTATTCATTGATATTTCCTCCACTTTATAGTGTTTTTAGGGGGTTTTGTATGAATATTCCCTGCAAGCTGGCAACTAAGCACCGAAACTTGAAACGACTAAAAGCAATTCTGACTGCTGACATCTCACTACCAAAGTCAATGTGTAAAGTGCTTGCTTTTCCTCGCAAGCTCTTCCCATTGACTTACTGTGTGGAATGATACTTGAATCAAGGTTATGGCGAAGGGTACGACTAGAACAATTTCGCGTAAATTTGCTGCGAGAAAATAACATCAGCATGTGCACTCATATGTTGGAGAACCCACTCATTGCTTTGCTATAGCACCAAACCACAATACAAAGGATGAATCAAGCAAAAATATTCCTTCACGGTGGAACTTTTTTGCTCTCACTCATATCCCATATGCCTTGCTTGCTGTGCCTTCTGCATCAATTTTGAGTGTATTTCATCCTACAGTAGGTCTTGGGACACTGCAATGCTAGGTCTCGGGACAATGCAAGATTTTAGGCAATAAATTTGTGCTTAAACAATAAGAACCAAAAGAAAATCAGGATATCCCACTGGCTAATCCCCACTGCAGGCAAAAATCAACCCTCCCCACGTTACCTTACGAATACAGTAGACAGCAATTTGCGCCTTTGCAGTTTGCACAAACTGTACGTATCCCAAGGTACTGTGCTCCGGAACAGTAAAATGTGATACGGAACAGTAATTTTGGAAAAAGTGCTGTTCCGTGGGACAGCAGCAAAAAAATTAAATTTCGACCCCTGATTACCATTTTCCAAAACCCTCGCTACACCTCTCACTGTTTACTTTCCTCACCAACTACCACCACCCTCAGCAAATTGACTGACGGTTACTATCTTAAATTTGCAATCACCCTGTGACAACTATTTCATTAGCATTTCAAATTACACCTGGGGGAAGCAGGATGTTCTCAAAATATGGTCCAGAATGGCAGCAAAAGGACACCAAATTTAACAAAGATTTCTCGGGGAGGACCCTCTGTTCCCAGCCTCCGGCTTCGCGTCTTTGGCAATCTCGGTTAAAGGCAGTAGGCAGTCACCCCAAACAGAGTGAGTGTATCCTGTCACTCTAGTTCATGATTGGCCTATTTTGATCATGTGACAATATTTTTGTGAGTGAATTGTGGAATTCAAGGAGAATTTTGCCTTTCTTTACCTATTGTTTGTAATAGTTATGTTCAAAACGTCTTCAGAAGTGCTTTTAATGCAATAAGAGAAGATTTGCAAGAGTTTGCTGATTTTTCAAAGAAAATTTTGGGGCGACAGCCTATTGCCTTTAAGGACTTCGCCAGTCACAACTTCCCAAGATGCAGCCTCCAATAAAAATTACTTCCCTGGCACTTTAACTTCCAATGTCCTTGGCAAGTTGGCAATGTCCATGTAAAAACTACCCACAAAAGATTTCATTGACTTCTTTAAGTATCACATAGTCTATAACCTTCAAAATCGACACAACCTATTTTTCACACTAATAAAAAAGTTGAGGGGTACTTGTCCCAGACCATCGACAAAATGTAACATACCGTAAAAGAAAGCCTCCATAGAGCAGGATATAGGCTAGGTTTCCATATCCTGCTCTATGGAAAGAACGGGCACCTGGGGAAAGTAGGAAAAATTTTCATGCAATGAAAATACTGCATTTAAAACTACTGAAGAAAAACAATAGGCCACAATTAAATATCTGAAACAATGTCTCAACGCTGTTTTCTTCTGCGCGCTTCACGCGCACCCATTTTAAATATTGTTTTGGGGATAATTCCTGTACAACATCCTGCTTGTCATAGCTTTGCATTGCCCCTGGACCCTGCGCCGTTAGGGGGAGTGCTTTGCACTCCTGCGGCGCCTCATATGACACTCCACCCCACTTTGCACCCCCCACTTTCAGACATCAAAACCCGCCCCTGCTCAAAGGGAAGTACAGTAGATGCTGATACTGTTTATGAAGGTCTACTACAGTATTACTCTCCTAAAGTTTAGTAGTGTGAATATGGTACACACATTCTTAACGTTAGTAGGCCTAGGCCTAAAAAGTTCTTTATTTACGCTTTGCCTAACTTAGGCCTAGGCCTATTGAAAAACGGACAAAACACAGAAAACGGCAAGAAAACGGGAGATCACAGAAAATGAAAAATTAACAAAACGGCATTCCGAATTTACAAAACGGAAAAAGTGGCTTTAGCCTAACGTTAGGCCTATAATAATGATTGTCCTCAGAGTGAGTGACTTAGACTCTAGGCTAACATTATAATACTGAGACCTAACGTTAGGCCTAGGCTACAATTAAGTTAGGCCATAGCAGGCCCAAAGCTAAAGAACTAACTTGTTAGGCCTAACGTTACGTAGCGTAGGCAATCGCCGTTCGCCCGGAGTTCACATAACACATCTCCTGAAGTTTGTCTAGCTAACCTGGCCTTCTTCACATTCGGCCTACTTAGGTCCAGACTCAGTTCCAACTTTTTTACTAAAAAGGCAGCTTGTCAACCACACACATTGGTCCATCACATTGCTCGGAGTCGTAATACTTTGTCGTGCTCGTAGTGTCGTTCCTAATGTGTACTAAGCCTGCCTAGTACGAAGTATCCCAATGACTCAAATGAGTTTTTAGTGTGTGTACATTCGTGCAACACTCAGTCGAAATCGAATCGTAGTCGGAGGAACCAACGCAACAATTTTTTTAGGTCAAAGAGGTCACTCTCATTTTTTCTCTGTGTGAACAGTACTCCAGGCGTTCGGAATACATCCTGTGTAAATTTCCAGTGTCAAGTCTTCATTTTTCACGCAGGAAAGGACGAAAAACAAACAACAAACTAATATTCCACTACTATACGTTGTTTTGGCTAAGAAAACCGCGTATTTACTGCAAATTTCAATATAGGTTATCGGGTGCTAGCTAGCACAGTTTGTCCTCATATTTGAGCCAAATTTTTTCTCACGAGTGCAGGCCTAGGCTACTATGTATCATAGTGACTGTTACTGTGTTAGCCATCCAGCATCCTACCTTGACTAAAATTGTTCTATCTTTGTCATTTCACCATGGATATTCTAAAATTTGGTATGAAATGAAAGAGGAAAGTGTGGCTAACATGCCTCTACACCATGAAACAAACAAGGATGATTTGCATATGGTTTCTATGGTCTGGAAGCAAAAGCAACTTACCAGCCTGCATTTCCTGCACTCAGAACTGAAGATCTTCGGCGTGGAGTTGGAATTTTCCTTATGTTTTCTATTGTTTTTTGAGAAAAAACTTCGGCGTGGGCCTGACATGGAATGCACTTTGGGGCCAACTTATTTATACTGAGCTAATTTGCATATTTGCATAATTAATGAGACTAATTGTCAAAAAATAGTATGCTACATCGATCCTCAAACTCTGACCTTTCCAATGATATAAAGGTCTCTGTACCCATTTTTTTTTTCTGGAAGGTTCAATTAAGAATCAAGGTAAAGGTCAAGATGTCTGTTGTAAAGGGTTAGTCTATTTTTGCAATCCACATAGGCCTACACCTTGTGCATCAGCTACATTATATGCATGAGTCGTTCTCAAAATAACTAACTAGCCTATGGAATTTAACAAAGTAGCCAATTAATTTTGGGGGCGTTTTCGCGTGGCGGGGTATTCTATAATTGCTCCAAATCCTGGTTCAGCCGTTAAAGTAGCATAAAAGAAGCGTTACTGAAAATATCAGGAAATACCGAGCCAATTTCAGGAAATTTTAGAATCCATTTCAAGAAAAATGAATTTTGGAGTGTGGAAGCACTGGTTCAAACAGCTCTATGCATAGCAGCCTACAGGATGCACTAACTACAATGTGTCAGCCAGGGTGCATTCCATGTAAGGCCTACGCCGGAGGTACGCCAAGGTTTTTGTGATTGTACGCCGGGCCGATGTACGCCGGGCTGATATACGCCGGGCTGATATACGCCGGGCTGATATACGCCGGGCTGATATACGCCGGGATTTCCTGTACTGTGCATATACAATGCATGTACATAGCAATCCGTAGGCGTGCGTACGTACGTACAGTATACATGTACGTGATGCATACACGGTCACCATACATTGGCAATGCACGTACAGGTATATAGTACACACACCTTAGAACTAGTCAGTAGCAATCCTTAAGCGATTGTACGTACGTATACATGTACGTAATGTATGGGAATGTATATGTACGACCAGATCTCACTTATAAACAGTGCCAAGAAGGCCAAAAATTACGTGAGGAATTGAAAATGAGACAGGCACGTGGGGAGACTAACCTGGTCATAAGGCATGGTCAGTTGATTAAAATAATCAAGCAACAAGAAGGGCTACCTGCTCAATTTACTGAGGAAGGAGAGCCCTTTCTCACCAACTAACAGTAATGGAGGAATAACAAGTGTAAATAGTGTAAATAAAACCAAGAAAGTCAAAAGTATTTATTGTGTTAAAGATAATTCACCATGGAAAAATGTTGAGGAAGTTAGTTTGAAATGTTTTTATGTTAATGCCCGAAGTGCTTTCAAAAAGCTAGATTTGTTGGCAGCTTATGCTGTCATCTATGACTTTGACTTAATTTTCATTACCGAAACCTGGTTCCATGTAGGTCTTTCAGATGGCGAAACTCAACTAAAGAATTACCAATGTTATAGAGAAGACAGACAGGATAAAAAAGGTGGAGGAGTAGCAATTTATGTAAATGAGCGTTTGCAGGGGTTAAAAATTAAAACTATCGGTCAGTATAGAGAGGCTTTGTGGTACAAGATTGAAATGAGAAATGACCATATTCTTGCAGGAGTAGTTTATAGACCTCCAAGTTGCAATGCAGAGGATGATCAAGTATTAACTGATACATTAATGGACGCTGCCCAGAACAAGAGGATTATGATAGTTGGAGACTTTAACTTTCCAGACATAGACTGGATACACATGACAGCAGAAAAAACATCATCACAAAGATTTCTTCAGCAAACACAAGATAGTTTATGGTTCCAGCATATAATCGACCCAACTAGAGGGGATAATATTTTAGACTTATTACTTACATCAGAAAGCGAAATGGTGGAAGACATTCAAGTGGGAGAACAATTTGGTGATAGTGACCACAATTGCATCACATGGAATTGTATTATAACAAGGGGATTAGGCCGAAGAAGTAAGTTTGAGTTGTACAACTGGAAGAAAGCAAACTGGGAAATTATGATCAATGATTACAAGGACAGTGACTGGAATGAGTTACAGTATTTAGAAATAAAACTGTGAAGGAAATGTGGCAAATATGGTTGAATATGTACAAGGAACATGTCAAAAAGCATGTACCACAGATAAGTCCAAAAAGAAAGCTAAAGCCTAAATGGATGACAAACGAGGTGAAACGCTTAATAAGGAGAAAAAGAAAAGCATGGAAGAGTTACAGGGTTAATAGAACCATACCTTGTTGGAATTACTATAAAGCGTTGCAAAAGAAAGTTAAAGAGAAAGTAATACTAGCCAAAAAGCGATTTGAAACACTGATAGCTGATAATGTAAAAGAGGATCCCAAATCATTTTATTCATATATTTGATCTAAGCAAAGCGTCAAAAGCAAGGTGGGTCCACTAAAAGATGATAAAGGTAATGTAATAACATCTGACAGCGAAATAGCTGAACGACTAAATGATTTTTTTAAGCAAGTATTTACTAAGGAGAAAATGTCAGAACTACCACAGCTTCCAAACGTACTTAATGGAAATGTAACCTTGTCTAACTTTGAGATAACAGAAGAGATGGTGCAGGAACTTTTATGTACATTACAACCAGGTAAAGCTGCTGGACCAGATGGTGTCAAGTCTGATTACTTAAGGACCTAATCAGAAGTGGTTGCAATACCTTTAGCAAAAATTTATCAGAAGTCTTTAGCTCATTCCTATATACCAAAGGACTGGAAGTTAGCAAACATTGTCCCACTGCACAAAAAGGGATCACATGCAGAAGTTACCAATTATAGACCAATAAACCTTACATCAATACCAGGTAAAATAATGGAAACTCTAATTAGGGATGTTATGGTTACTCACCTTGAGGAAAATAAATTGATTCTGGAAACGCAGCATGGTTTTAGAAGAGGAATGTCATGTGTCTCTAATATGCTTCTTTACTGGGATAATTTGACAGCACTTATAGATCAGGGTATTCCAGTGGATGTAGTTGATTTGGACCTCCAAAAAGCATTTGACACTGTACCTTATAGGGTTTATGCTTTTTTTACTCTTCATTTCTCTGTTGTAGGCTATGTGCAATTTTGTAAATTTCCCTCTTATAATCTTGGTCATCTTCCTTTTATTCCTTTTATTTTTTTCTTTTTATTTCTCTGTTTTATGTATGCCAGCGTAATTTTCCCTTTTACTACCTTTACTACTTTGATTGTTTCTCTTTTAATGTTTTTCTATACTTGTATATTGTAAATGTGCTTTTTATTTCCTCTTATACCTTTTTAATTTTTACGAGGGCCTCGGGTAAGATTAGCCTTTTGTGAGCTAACTGAGTTTTCCACCCTCATGTTAATGTTAAATAAAATAATAAAAATAATAATAAAAATAAATACCTCATTGCAGATTATTACACAAGATTCAAGCCCATGGTATAGATGGTTTAGTACTACATTGGATTCAGGAATGGTTGAAAGACCGGAGACAAAGAGTAGTTCTGAACGGGTGTGAGTCAACTTGGACCGATGTAACAAGTTCAGTAGTACAAGGATCTGTGCTTGGACCTATTTGCTTTACTATTTATGTGAATGATCTGGATCTCAATATTATTTCTGGTATTAGTAAATTTGCTGATGACACTAAAATTACCTGTCCTATATACAGTGAGATCTGAATACTGTACCTTAATGGAATGGACAGAAAAATGGCAGATGAAGTTTAACGTTAACAAGTGTGCAGTTCTACATTTTGGTTTTAATAACCCAAATAACCACTATTTCATGGATGGTAAGCAGCTTGAAAGCAAAGAAGAGGAGAAGGATCTAGGTATTTACATAAACACTTCAATGAATTTTAGCAAACATTGCTCTACCTCAGTTAAGAAAGCTAACCAAGATATTGGATTAATTAAAAGGAATTTTCATAATTTTGATAGTAAAATTATGATTAACCTATATAAATCTTTGGTTAGACCCCACCTGGACTATGCAGTTTCAGTCTGGAAGCCATATTTGAGAAAGGATATAAATTTAGTTGAAGGAGTACAGCGTAGGATGACCAAAATTACATCAGGAATGGAAAACAAAACGTATGAAGAAAGGTTGGATTTGTTGAAATTAACATCCTTGGAACAAAGATAAAAGGCAGGACCTGATCACAGCTTTTAACATGATCAAAGGAAATCTCAGAATAGATTTAACTAAAATGGTTGAGGTTGTGGACCTGTAAAACTTCAACAAGGGGACACAGCTGGAAAATAAGACCCAAGTCATCAAGACTAGAAGTGAGGAGGAACTCATATTTTTGTAGAATTTGGAAAACATGGAACTCTCTCCCAGAAAATCTGATAGAGGCACCAACACTGAATCAATTTAAAAATGGACTGAAGGATTTGGGATATTAATGGGCCTTTGGCCTCCTTTCCCATTGCCATTCTCTCTCATCTAGGAGTTTACTCAAGAAGAAGAGGGGATGGCGGTCAAGGTAAATCAAGGCAAGGTAAATCAATGCATCGGCGATACAAGTACAGGTATATAGCACAGTACTGTACGTGATCATTCGGCGGGAGTTGACTGATTCGGCCCGGCGTTTGCCCGCCGCTACGCCGAGAAGGAATCGGTGCTCACGGTGAAGATCTTCGTGTTGTAGTGCACATGGAATGCACTCGCCTGGTGTGTCAGTCTCAAACTGACGAGAATTTTGTCAGCCTGAGGAGCTGTCTAGCGTACCATTGCCAAGTATCCTACACATGGTACTGTGGGCTAGTATACGTTGGTTATTAGAAAAAAGGAAGACAAAAGGTGGAGGTAGAATCACGTAGCATAACTGTAGGTCTATTGTCAAGTAGCTGACAAGCAGTCTGTTATTGTTTGGCCTAACAATAGGCTAAAGAGTATAGGTCTAGTCCTCAGTAAAAAGGGACTGTGCTAACCTAGTGTAGTTAACTCACGTAGGCCTACACTTCGTTCCCTGAACTAGTAGTATGGGAAGCCATACTGTTATTGTATGTATGGTTATGTTATTATATGTAACTGTATGTTGGTTGAAATTGACTTTCTTCTCGCAGCAAATTTTGGACGTAAAATCTTAACTTAAGCTAGTCCTAGCCTAGGCTAGGGCTAGTCCTCAGCAAAGGCATGTTTAAAGCCGGTTGCCGATAGCTCCATATAGCCTAGCCTGCACGGTCCTTACACTGACCCATTGAAAACTCAGGGTCTTCGACCAGCACAGTGCTGGTCGAAATTGATTTTCTTCTTATAGCAAAGCTAGGACCTAAAGTGCAGGGTTTTCACTCATCATTTTTTTCAGGAGTCACAGACCCTTCAAAATAAATTTACAAGAGTCAAAT
The DNA here is from genome assembly GCA_029531755.1 of Holothuria leucospilota. Classification (NCBI taxonomy): domain Eukaryota; kingdom Metazoa; phylum Echinodermata; class Holothuroidea; order Aspidochirotida; family Holothuriidae; genus Holothuria; species Holothuria leucospilota. The sequence continues at coordinate 27,572 of JAIZAY010000815.1, forward strand.
TCAAAAGAGAAGGGGTCAAAATAACTTTGAGTTTAATGCAACAAACTTTATTCCTGTTTTTTGCTTATTTTCTATATTTGTGATGCTTTTCCACTATCTTTTTCTTGGGAGACATCAGGCCTGATATTCAATCTGTCTATAATCAATATGGGAATTGGAAAGTGCTACATTTTGTGAATTATTTTGCCCAATGAATGTATTGGCAATATTGCGTTTAATATCATTACTGATTGTCGGGGCGAAAAACCTGTGCGTCAGTTTGACCCCAGAAGTTTTGTGTCTGTGCATCAAAATGAAAAGTTGTGCATCATTGACCCGGGTGCCCGAGTCAGTGAAATCACTGAAGTGTAAATTTACTTGGCCTACCATTCATGTTTCCTTTCTAAGAGTTTTTCTATCTCTTATCTTCCTTTTCTTTATTTCCCATCCTGTCTCTTTCTTGCTATCCTTATTCTTTATGAATTCTCCATCTGAAAACATTTTTATACCACCATTTAACGATGTTACAAATGCTGAACTGGATAATTTGTTAGGGGCTGCCAGTCTGCATGTAACAGTCAGTGTGAGACTTCCGTTATTTAGTGGAATTCCGTTTTTTTAACTTTGGGAATCCGCTACTTTTGTCACTTTCCGTTTTTTCCCGCTCCGAGTATTCTTGACAAAGTGTGCTGTAATATGCTGTACACGTTCTTTCTTGAATACTGTACATGTTTTGTCACAGACTCAGCCCTAGGACTTCTGTCCAATCAGATGGAAGTTCGCATTGCCGTTGGGCGCCCTACGTAGCTAACTGCAATTACCACATGCTTTCGTACAGCAATTCAGAAAATATTTATGTGCTTTAAACCCAGCCAAATTTGTCCAGCAGGTTACAGTAGCTAGCTTCTGCATGATTAACTGCACACTAATTGTGTACACCAAGTGATATACAGGCCAGTTGGCTCAGTCTATTTATTACAGATCATCAGAGGATTCGTACACAGTCAGTCAGTACACATTTCCGGTAATATTTACGTGACATGTGCAAAATACTTTAGAAGACCTATCTGCATTATTTTTGTGAGTTTTTCTTGCATAATTTTGACATACAATGCTTTTCTTTCTTGTGAGTAATGGCACCCACTACAGTAGTTTGCTATCCTAACACGCATTACAGTATGTATGGTCTAAGTCAGTGCTTCTCAACCTTTTTTAACTCGAGGACCACTTTGACTCTCAGGATTTTTCTGAGGCCCACCTTACAAAAAGTTTAATCTTTTTTCTTTAGTTTTTTGATTCCTTGCCGAAGGCAGGCAAG